>WYDI02000515.1:22957-72883 GCA_009867235.2 Psittacus erithacus
ATTGGAACAAAAGAAAAAAAAAATTTCCCTAAAAGGAAATTTTCCCGTAAGTAAAAGAATATTTCCCCCCCCTCCCCCCCCCCCCCCCCCCCAAGATTCCAGTTTTTTGCCAGAGATAATCCAACTGTTTCAAGTGAGTTCAACCAGAATGTCATTTTGCTGAACGGGCCTGATTTGGGATGCAAACCGACCAAAGGCTGAAATTTCCCCTGGGAGCAGAAATTTTATGAGTTTTACTCATCTCTAGTTACTCCTCACACAGAAATGGCCTAAAGCAAGCAAACAGCCACTCTCCTAGTGCAGACAGGAGAGTCACCTGGTAAGTAGGTTAATTTGGATGGGGTTCCCTGGTGGCAGCTCCTCTTCCTCTCTTCTGCCCAGAGAAACCTGTGCAGTGATCAGCTCTGCAGACAGGGCAGTGACAAGCTTTCCTTCAAGGCAAAAATAAACTTGCACATATATACACATATATAAACTCAGAAATCATTTCTTTCAGGAGTCGTTTACACCCCAGGGCAGGCTGGCTTGGCCTGACGGAGCTCCACTGACCTCAACAGCAAAGCAACAGAGCTGCAACAGAACAAAAGGATCACCTCATTCTGTGTGTGAAAATATTCAATTTTCCAGCAAAGTGAAGGCCCTAAAGGGTTTTTTTGTAATCTTCACAAAGCAGCTGATAACCCACATGGGACTTGATAGCTGTGGCTGGATGCTGAAAGGCTGCCAGCTGCTGATGCCTCCTCTTTGGTGAGGTTACTGGTGAGGACTGGCAAATGTGCCAAAGCTGGGAGCCTGGGGGGATGCAAGATGGATGTGCATGAATGGCTCTGGGTGGAAGCAGCTGGTTCCTCCTCTGACCCCGTAACACAACTGCAATGGGACAACAGCCTCCAGAGCTGATGAAAGCCTTAGGGCAGCTGATGGGGAGAGCTGGACACCCCTCCCCCAACCCCCTGTGCAGAGCACTGCTGGTTTTCTCTGCTGGAAAGTTGCGATCTGTATGTACAGAGCGTGGGATGCAGGGCTGAGTGGTTCTCCTCCTTGCAGCAGATACATGTGCCCTTTGAGCACTGCAGATCCAGACCTGAAGGATTCATGGCTTTCCATGCTAAGCTTCAGCCTTCCTCCAGCTGTGGTATAGTAAAAGTCCTTTACACTCATGTGAAGATAGCAAAATGCCCTGCAAACAATTAAGTCTCACAATCCCCCAGCGAGCTGGGGAAGAATTATCTCCTCATTTTTACCTGTCTGGAAAATGACATAGAAATTAATTGACTTCTTCAAGGTCACTCAAAGAGTCAGTGGGAGATTTGAAAATGGGACCCAGGAGTCCTGACTGCTGGTCCTTTCTAACCACTAGATACCTAACATCAATTGCTAGAGAACCTACTCTTAGGCTTTACAATTTTGATTAAAGATTCAAAAAAATTGGAGTTTTAAAGATAAAAATAATTCACTACAAGTTTACCAAGCGATGCATGAGTGGGCACAGCCCCTTAGGAATACAAGCACTCTTTCAGAAGAGCTGATCTGCTGCATGCTCTGTATATGCATGAGGTCTTAGGCTTGATGCCAACTGACATGGGCAGCAGGTCTGGCTCCTGCCATTGCGGGCAACTCAGGTGGCTGGCAGTGCTTTACAGGTCCAGAAGATGAGGTCCTGAACTGAAGAAGCAGCAAGCTGTGGGTTTACACCTTACACTGGGCTTCTGTTGCATTAGGTGCTCAAGAGCATGTAATTTAGCTGCCAAATACAAGCAGCCCAGGCTTTTGAGAATAACATGTGAAAACACCTTCTGCTCTGTGCGCAGAAACAGAGCAGTAAGTGGGCTCTTGGTCCAGAATTATCCTGTGTGAGGCAGAAAGAACCTTTCACCAGGCTCCTCGTCCCCTTCCCTGGGCTCCCACCCCATGGCCCTGTGCTTCCAGGAAGCTCAGTGACCCAGTTTTGATGTTGCCTCATTTCTTCTCCCACCAGCACATAGGGCTACCCTGCCAGCACACCTGCTTCTCTCATCTTGGTGCGGCCCAGGCCCACAAGTGCCTCATAGCAAGGGCAGCAAGGGGAGTGCAACCTGCCCCTTCATTTTCTCTTACCTCTCATCACTTGCAACTCTTCCATCTCAATCACCAAGACTTGTGTCAGTCATGTACCGCCAGCAGCCTGACTCACTGTTACCCTCTAGTGCTGGATCAGTCAGGAGAGCAACATCTCCTGAAAGAAAGCAGGGAGTTGCAGGCGGCGCTGGGTTGTCCTTTCCACATCCAACCACCTCAAAGTCGAGTCCTGGCCCCAGCAACTCATCATAGGGTGCTGAGTTTCAAACTGTTTGCTGGGCCCTTGCTCTGCCTCTCACACCATGGCTGGGCAGATTTGTCACCCTGCTGTTGGTAGTGCGGACAGGCATTTCGGTTCACTTGATTATGCATTTGCCACAGGTTTTGTCTTTTATTTTCTTCCTTTTTATTTAAGGCTTTCCCTGTCATCTCCAGTTTTGTTCTCCAGACCTCATTTGCTGTGGTTTTAGTGGAGGGACTGGTAGCCAGTTTGCCTATAGAGAGATGGACAGTGAAATGCCTGCCAGGAACAAATAGGGAAAATACATTCTGTTGGAAACTCCTAGTTTTACTGCTGGCAAGAGGGGCCAGAGTTTGATCCTGGTCTGCACCTGAAGGGCTTGGACACAAGAAGATGGGGAAAATGCTGAAGCTGTCTTCTGCTTTCCCCGAGTCTGAGAAAATTGTCATCAGATTCCAAATAGCCAGGATTTTTCCTCCCTGCTGGGAAAAGAGGGGTTGAATATCTCAGATCAGCCTTTATGAATAAGGCTGAAGGCAGCCTGTGGGGTTGAGAGCAGAGTGCTACCACCTGGCCAGCACAGGTGGGGAGCTTGAAAGGGGGATGGCTTTCCCAGGAAGGGTGGAGAAAGGGAATTCCTTGCAGCAGTTGAGTTTTAACCCTCTTTTCCCCTTGCTTCCAAGGCAAGAGGGTTAGCATTTTTCCCTAGTAGGATTTGTTGGTGTTGGGCACCCAAACTAGATGCCTTCTCACCCTAGCCTCGCCACAGCCCTGAATACCAGTGATTCAACACTGGCAACACTAATAAAGCTACTTTCTTTTTCATGTTTTTCCATTTCTTTCTTAATGGGTGTCACCAATTCCTTATTTCACACATGCCAACAGGGATTATAACTTGCTTATCTGAAAATACTCTAATAGTCACATTGGCTATGGACTTGAAGCTGTGTAATCAAGAGCTTGCTTTGGTCCCTTACACATTTGTTCCTGTTTTACTGATAAGCTGAGCTTGTTTATGGACATGTATGAAATGCAGCTTGTGGTTTTCTGTCCTCGTGCATCTTGTTTGACTATTATTTAACTTCACTGAGTGTTCCTATTAGAATAAACATCGGTATTCATATAAATCATTTACACTTTGAGATGCTGTGATAAAGCACGGTAAAAGTGTCTCCCATACACCAATGAACTGAACAAAGCAAACATCCTGTAAGATAGGTAAGGAGCATTCAGAAACTTTATGGCCAGAAACACCATTTGATCTTTGAGCCTGAGCACTAGTATACACACACCATAAATATTCACCCACGTACTTCTGCATTGTATCCAGAAATTAATTCGTGGGTAACGTGTCTGTTCCTGGAAAACACACGGGGCGCTGTTCAGTTGCTGAACACTGTTCAGTTGGAGGTGTGTGGGGTTTTGTTTTGAGATGCTGTGGGAATCTGGGGCATCCACACAGGTCTGGTAGGAAATGATGCAGGCCTACAGGCTCCCTCCTTCTTGGAGCAGCTGCTAGAAGTTGGGCAAGATACCCCCTAGACCCTCAAGAGGTGTGAGATATCTAAGTGTTGTCAATAGAGTGGAGCTCTCTGCGTGATACAAAGGGTAGGGTTCAGCTCACAGAGGGTGACAGCTAGATGCAAGTGTCTGCAGAATGGTGCCCACATGAGCATGGAGTGTCTGAGTTGCAGTCAGTGGAGATCTTGCTCATTCATCAGTCACCCCAAAGAGTGATTCATTTGGTCAGATGAGCCACTCTGTCGACTGCTATGCAAGATGCTCCAGATTTCCCAAACAGCTGATACCCAGGATACCTGACATCTGCAGTGGCAGACATTAGCGCTTAATTAAAACAAAGGACTTAAAGGAGACTCAGGTCTGGATGGCATGAAATTCCAGAGAAGTGCAAGTCTGCATAGGTCTTTTAACATATCTGCCAGCAGATATGTGTGCAGATACCAAACACATCCAAAAAGCGCTAGACACATCTGTTTGGAGCTGAGCACCAAAACTGGAGTTTTTCTCTCCTAACTAGACATTCATAGTATAGCTAGTTATGTTTAATGTGGCTGCTTCTGGCTCCATTTACCATAGGCAGTAGGAAATGTGCGCTCCAAGGCCATGATCCATCTGCCCAGTTTTAGATGTGTCCTCTAAGAAGACAAGAATAACTCTTTGATTCTCCTGACCACATAGACTAGATATCTACAGGGACTAAAAGGTGCACAGCAAGATAGGAGTCAGCACTGGCTTTTCCCTGTAGATATATTAAATCTATCATTTAATCAGAAGAATTTTGTCTTCAGGACATAGGCAGGCCCACAATATCTTTGATAGATTTTCGCCGTGACTGGTAATTGTTTCATCTGAATTTGCCTGATTTGAACTTCTGGCTTCAGTTTACATTCTGCTTGTCTTCAGTAGATTAAAGGATCCTTTAGCATTGCGGTGAGTCATATATTCTAATCATCCCATTGATAAAATAAAGAGATGGAGCTGCTCAAGGATTTGCAGGATTGCTTGAAATTCTTAAGAGCTGACATAACACATAGTTGAAAACATCGTTTCTGTCAATGAGGTCAAATGGAGACTTAATAATATCACTGCAATACAGCCATCTATGACAAATCAAAGCAAAACTATGTGCAAACCACGTATGGAAGAGAGAGTTTAATTGTATATCACTATGTATATGTCCAAAGAGAGTCAGAAAGACTAGAAAACTATAGAGAGAATATTCAATGAACGTAGTCACAGGAACACTGTTAGCATTTGCTGAGAAAATAGGAGAGTGATAATATATTTGACTTTCACTTCTTGAGTTATCTGGAAAATAGATTGAAGCTGTGAACTCAGAAAAAGCTTGCAGATCTTTTCCACTATTTCTAGAGAAAAAAAGGACTTTCTCAATGAACAAAATTTCACTGTGGAGATCTTGATCCTACAAGTTCTTCCTGGTGGAAGCAACTCTGAATTTGACTACTGCTTCAGCATAGCCCAGACGCGATGCCTTTCTTGAAGCATTCTGACTACTTTCTTCAGAATGCCTTCTTTTATCTCAGATTTTGGAACAGGATGTTGGATCTCCTCTGTCTCCCCCTTTGAAACTGCAACAGCTTAGAAAAGGCAATGGGGAAAGTTCAGAGGAGAGAAGGCTGAATGTAATTGTGCAGCTAGCGGATGGTCTCATCTCCTTCAGAATGGGTCCTGACACCATGATCAACTTCACTGGTTATGATCTTGGCCTCATATCCCTTGGGAGAGATGCTAAGAGGGCAGGCATATAGGATACCTGAAGTCAGTAGAATTAGAGGCTAAGAGAGAGAGAAGTCCCTTGATGCTGGGGTATTGCACATCAAGCAAGAGAAAAACTTCAGCGGCAACACAGAACAGAGTTCCAAGGCACCCACTACTCACTGTCTCTGAGTGCCCCTGATCCCAGGTGGAGCCTCTGTGCATGGCTACCATTTCTTTTGTCACTCTCACCGCAGGTAGTGTAAAGCAGGATATGGACGCCATTCCAGATGATGTGAACCAGGTGAGCAGATCTGTATCATGACCTCACGTTACAATTGTGTGCACTGGAAAGGCACATGAATCACTGTGCCTTGGTTTCTCCATCTGCACAGTGGAGCTGGTAGGGCAAATCTTTTGAGTATCTCCTGAGCTTTGTAGCCCTTGCTTGTCTCATTCTGATGGCATAAATGAATTCCCATGGTGTTTGCTGACAGCAATTCTGGCCTGGAGCTTGCAAAGCAGCCAGAGGTTCATGTGCAACATGTGAATTTCATCCCTAGAGTAAAACCCAAATCTAGGTGCAGAAGAGGGATTTCCTTGCTAGAAACATCACAGTGTTACCCTGGGGACTGAAGAAGAAAAGAAGACCACATGCCATCCTCTTTCCAGTCAGAGTGTGGCTGAATTTTAAACAGCCTCACTCAAATCTCCCCCCATGACAGCAAATGTCACTTGTAAAGTATGTAATTTGTGCCTGCAGGCTTGTGTCACCCAGGTCACATGCAGACATGTTCTCCCTGCTGTTTCTCTCTCTGATTTGAAAAGATGCAGTTTTTTTGCTCGGCATCCCAATGAGGCACCCGTAGAGCTGGAGTCTCAGTGTAACATGTGTGGGCTGGTAGGCCTCGAGGAGATATGAATGTCCCATGGTGGCCACCTCTGCATGGTTCCCTGACTATGGCTCAGGGCACTACCAGCACTGCATGTCTGCATTGTCCCAGTCCCCAGCTGTTAGAGGCTCTGAACCCACAGGGTCTGCTGAGGGAGAGGTTTCTTGCTTCTTGGGTAGATATCCCTGCTTTTGGCCTTGGGCTCATATTCTTCCTGGCTGATAGACTGCTTCTTGCTCCCTCAGCATCGCTGCATTTGCAACACAGATGGTGCTCGCAGCACCCTACTTTTCCAGCCTGATCTTGCAGCAGTCTCGTTTCCTCTAACTAGAAAGCTAACATTGTGGGTTGCTCTGCATCCTACCAACCGTGATGCTCACTGTGCTGTGCAGTCCTGTAAATGCCCTGATTTATCACATCTTAGTGTTCAGCAAGTGCTTCTGCTGTTGGAATTGCCAAAAGAACCCAAACAACCCAACAAACCAAATCGTAGTAGACATCAGCTATTTTATCTTTTCTGGTAGTGAAGCCTTGGTGAGGTTAAACAACTTTGCAGCACCATCTGACCAAATGAGCATTAAACAAGTGCTTCATCATTTTAGGAAGCGAAACTTGAGCTCGTCCAGCGTGCCAGCCCAGCAGATGTCTTCTGAAACTTGTTTGTAAACTAAGCAGGCGCATGGCTCTCCTGGAGGTCAGGGAGACATGCCTGTGAAAGTGCTCTGATGAATGAGTCATGAGCCACTTATGGCCCTCAGCCCTGGATGATCCTATGAGGCACTTCAGTTGCTTACTGTATGGATGAAAGGCACTGTGATAGTCTCTAAACACTTCTGCCAGGGTTAAGGCCTCATTTACCAATCAAAAATAATGGAACTTTACACCTTTTAGAAAGCACTTCAAGATCTGCTTGTGATAAGTGCCTTAGAGAAGCTATTATTATTTATTTGACTGTCAGAAATGTGTCCATTCCTAGTAGTAGATGGATGCCACTAGATACCTTACAATCCCATCAGCCAAACAATGGCAGAAAGGGAGTACCCCTGCCTTCTTAGCCATACAATGTGCATCTGAGAGAGGTTAAGTGACTCAGGCAAGGCTACACAGCAATATGTGGGATTGATTTTAGGTCCATACTGCTTGAGGCTGAGTGTTCAGTAGAAATCATATTAGTGGAGCAAAGCAGCCCTTACAGAGAAAGGTCCTGGTCCTTCCTGGTCTCCGTGCAGAGCCATGGTTGTGCTGGGCAGTAAGCCCATGGTGAGTGAGCTTCCTCCTGTATTCCTCATAACAGTATTTTATTGCTTCTTCAGCCCACTCATAAGCACAGCTATTGAACCCCTGCTGGGACACAGCGCATTCATGTAAATACCTGGGACAGAGAGAAAGTTTCCTCTAAAACATTTTTTGAGATCTGAAAACTGGGCTTTTCTATACCCTCATCTTTTAGATGAAATGTATGCTTTGAACTCCTGCTGGAAAAGAAAGAAAATATTTCAGTTTGAAAGCCTGAAACTAGGTGAAGGACATTGGACTTGCCCACCCAGATAGTGTGTGAACAGAATAAGAACTGGGTCCCCATCAGATCTAACACTTATCCTTCGTTAGACATGCTTTAATCTGTGGTAATTAAGTAAATTAGAGTTCAGTGAACTTGGTGAGTCATCTCCTTGGTGGCTCCACTGTCAGTGCCAGCCTGAGGATTTGAGGAGAGAAGGCCAGGAGGAGCAGATGCTCCAGTGTACAGTCCTCGAGGCAGCTCTGAGGCGAGCTGGCGGAGCAGTCTAGAAAAGCTTGTCTTGTGGAGGGTTTGGTCAGAGTTCAGGAGAGAACCTTAATTTTCTGCCACATCAGCCTCATACTTTCTCTGAAGGGCAATGAAAGCAAGTTTCATGTCCCAGGGCTGTGCTCTGCAGTCCCATTGCTGAACTCAGGTTCACCGAACCTTGCAAATTCCCTGATGTGTCTGCTCCTGCTCCCACTGGAGACCTTTGACACTGCTCAGCTGAGAACAGATCTAGATTTGTAAAGAGAAACCAAGGTGGGTTTTTTGGGGAGGAGGAAGTATTTTTCCTGGAGAACTATTTTTTCAAGTAATTTGTGTTGCTGCGGCCCTTCTGTAATAACAGACCTATGAGCTAAGCAGGGATCCACTTTGCAGTGCTTTTTTTGTATTCCTCTTTTACCTCACCTTGTGCCACAGAACTGCTTCTCAGTGGGTTCCATTTATAAACAAATACTTCCTTTGTTCCCTCCTTCAAGCCAACCCAAAAGAATGAGATAGCACTTTTAATAAGTCGTTATTAAAGCAATGGTAAATATGAACCCTTGATGGAGAGCTGTGGTGTAGGAACAGCTTGCCCAGTTTTCTTAGAGCGATGGAGACATGAGTGTCATTAATAAAACATCTTGTTATATGGGTTTTAATTATTTTTCTCATCTGAGTTAAGATCGTTACCTCTGCTTACATGAAAAAACAGATAACTTGATGAAGGTTCTTGTAATAAGCATTGTTGGAGCCATCATCTGCCAGAATATCTTTGTAATTAATGGTTTGTTTAAATTCCAGTGCATAATTGTCTTTGCATTCTCAACTCTGACTGTTGCTTAGATCCTAATGGGACGTTTGTGGGGAAAACAGGAGGACAGTGGGTGTTTAATTCATCAAGAAGGCTCATCAGCCAGGTGTGCTTCAGTGGTGTCATGTCCCAGTGGTGCTACTTGGAGAATGGCTGTCATCATACAGGAAAACAGCTCCTCTTTGCTGGGCGTGTGGGCTGGTATTTTCTAGCAATTCACAGCGCCTAATGCTGACACATGGATGAGCTGGGAGAAATGCTTTATGAGATAAGATCAGTTGGATATTTTCCCTTGGCTCCTCCAAGCTCTGAGCACCATCTTGTGTGATGGCACAAGGTGCCTGTACAGGGAGGGCCAGAACATCTGATACTACTAAATCTTTGCTGGACTGGCTGCCATCTTACCCTTTCAGCTCTCAGGCCAGCTAGGTCTGGGCCTCAAACCACTGCACTCATTGGGCTTTTTCCCCTCTAGAGAGTGACATGAGAAGTCCTTTCTGTCTGTCCTCACTGTAGCCCTGCAGCTTATTTGCACTGCTGTCTCACCTGGCTTTATTGTGAGACCTGAAATACCTGGTCCATGTGTTCCCCATCCCCAGACTCAGTGCTGCTTCTGATTCTTAGTGAAGTAAATCAGTGCAGATATCAAAAAGGGCTTCTGAGCCTTGTAAATATGGAAGAAATTTTGAAAACATGATCCAGGCACAGCTCTGAAATTCTCAGAAAATACAAACAAAAAGTATCCTTTTAAAAAAAACAGCACCAAAAATTATTGTGTCATGTATCTCAGTAGATGCAAATTCTGAGGAGACGAGGGGCTAAGGGGTCTGCTCACGCTGCTTTGAAGCCAATGGGGTCATGGCATTAGCTTTGTCAGGACTGTCACTTTGCAAGCAGTGAAGCATTTAGTAAAATTGCAATTTGACAAATCCAAAAGTGCAGAGCTAATTTCAGTCAGTGACGTCCCTCTGAGACTGGTAGATGAGCGCACATTCTCACTGAAGAGGTTAACACTCTCAGAGCCCATCACTGGAATGAGGAATAAAAAAATCGCTGAAAACATCACTCCCTCCATGCCTTGAGAATAAACAGTGGGAAATTTCTTGTTGGAGGGTGTCTGTGCCACAGGAGGCAATGAATAAAGCTGGGATCTCAAACAGTAAATAAGAGGTTTTTATACCTCAATGACTTTATGACCTATAATAGCTTTCATGGTTCTCTGCTGTAATCAGATCTCATGCTTTGGGACAGAAAGCATCGTGGCATTGGGAATGAATCTGTCCTCCATGCACCACAGATTCCCACAGGTGACAGAGAACAAGGTGTATCGTGTAAAACTGTCCTCTGCAACACCCATTACCAATGCCTGCTGGTATAATTTTTCAGCCAAAATGTTGAGTAGTTGCTAATTACAAGATGACAAGTGAGCGGCTCCTAATTGTATTGTTGATTATTTTTGGGCAGCCCCCTGTTACTGTGGTGACAGCCTCGAAGGAGAGTGTGCAATGTTAGGTGCCTTTGGGCACTTTAAATCATGGAAACGTGCTGTGTTCCCAGCTCCCCTGGCATCAGCTGGAAGGGTTGCTGCCTTCCAGCTGCGGCAGTGAGCCAGTGGAGCAGCACAAAATGATTACAGCGGTGACAGGGAAAAGGGAGAGCAGTCCCCTGGGCCAATGGTGACCGTGGGTGAGGATGGAGGTTTGCAAAATATCTGACTTGTTGGAGCTGCTTTAACCAACTTCTTGTAGATGCTCACAGGGAAACTGGAGCTCCAGTCGTGCTGGGATGATGGGAACCCGGAGAGTTTCTCACTTTCCAAGGTCTTGTCCTTTGACAGATCATCAAGCAAGAATCCCTTTGTAAGTTAACATGGGTGGGAGTCAGCTTGCAGAATAAGGCCTATATTTAGCTGCTTTTGTGTCAATGTCTTAATGTAAGCCAGCTGCCTAAGCCTCCATGTACAGGAGAAACTCAGTTGCCTGAACCTGGTGCCTGTAACTGAATCTTGGACCTTTAGGCTGGACTGAAGGGTCTGGAGAGCAGTGAAGACACTTGGTGCAAGGCAAACCTGAGCAGCATGGCTGAAACCATGCTGGTTTCTGCCAAAATGGTGAGGAATGGCAGAATCTCTTTCCCTCTCTCTCCTTTCGAGCGCCATGGCTTTTCTCTTGTGTTAACTGTCATCCTCCTCCTTTTTCTGCAAACCCTGTAAATTCAAAAATAGAAAAAGGAGAAGAATGAAACAAACCAACTGCTTTAAAAGCCCTGTAAGAAAAAGGGAACCTAAGATATAATTATGCCTCTTGGATGATATTTTCTCCTGATAATACTGGAAAAATACTAAACGTGTTCATGTGATGTTCTAGTGTGCAAGTATCTGTAGCAAGTCTCCCTCCTGCTTGCTCTCACCTTTCCTCTCTGTCTTGCTCTCTGTTTCAGGAACTGCCAGCAGTTGATGTAGATATACCTAGAGACAGCTCAGATGTGAACCTGCAGCACTGCTATGCTCTGATTTAAGGATCAGTCCATAAAGCCCACAGAACACACAGTCACAGTGTCTGACCCAAGAAAAAAAATTACATTTGGAACCCTCTTTCCACCATAATTTGGGGTTTTGGCTTATTTCTTTGTACCTTTGAAGGAACAGAGGAATTAAAGGGATGTTGGGCCAGCCCTGCTCCCATCACAGCTCTTTTTCCCTACGAAGTGCTAGGAGCTTGCTGAGCAAGAGAAGGGCAGTTCCGTGGTGGGCTGGTGGATGAATGCAAGCAGCGGCATCAGTGCACGAATTCAGGGGAGAGTGTGTCATGGTTTACATGAGTTCTAAGAGAATATAAGTGCCAGGGGCTTTTGCAGCTCAGCCTCACTTGAGCCAACAAATGATCCCCACCTGGCTACTTTTGCTCCTGCTCTTGTTCCCTGCCTGATCAAGACCACCTGCTAATTGTGCTGTCAGAGCTCTGCAGGAAGTTCCTGCTGCCTTCATATGGAGGCTTCTCCTGACACACTCCTGGAGTTAGAGGATCCTGGGCTTAATTTATTCACTGTTTTCAGGCATAGGTCCAAATGAGAACCTGCACTTTCCCTTTCTTGTCTCCTCTGAGGTTTGCAGTAGCTGAATTCAAAACCCTGCAGCAGATCACCATGTTTTGCACTAATTTAACATGAAGCTTCAGGTGCTTGAACATTTCTGAAGTCTTTGAGTACAAAAGTGGCCTTTTTTTGCCTCCATCCCCTGTTACCCAAACACTGTTCCAAAAAATCTGAGGAATGAGCCATGTCGCTTATTTCTTTCTGGCACATTTCATGTTTTTAGGAGCAGTTTTTTCCACCATGTTGCAGGAAGCCTCACTGCTGGGCATGGTCCTCAGCAGGCTCCTGAAACCCCCAAGCTGGATTTAATACTTGTGGGAAAACCTAAAAGCAGGTCTGTGTCCCAAAACCCAGGGTCTGAGTGTGGGATGTTTGCACATCTCAGCACTGGGGACTTGATCACAGCTCTGATGGTGCCCTGCAGAGTGAGACCTTGGAAAAGTAGGCTCGAGCCCTCCACATGGAGTAGGTGACCCCATAAGCATGTCGTGTGTATATAAAGCTTTATTTTGTTAAAAACTCACATCTATCACAGCACTACTTAGGCAGCATTTTCTTTCAGATAACCCTTAACTGGCCAGAAAAAAGGATTAAGAAAGAGCAGACCTTTCACCAAATGAGGTGTAGTTCAGTGAAAAGTTAGTGCTGAAAAGGAAAATGGAGATGCCAATAAAAAAAATAGAAAAATAAATATTTTCATCTTCTTAAAATTGGTTTTTCTTTTTTTCACTTGCTATTTTGAGAAGGTGCTTTAAATCAGCCAGAGTCTTCTTTCCAGCTGCAAAGGTGTTGTCCTAAATTCAACCTCGCATGAAAATTCAGGCTGCCTTGTCCTCATCGAGGTTTTAAATTGAATTAGTTAACTGAATTAGGAATGCTTTTTGCTTTTCTGTGTTTGGTAGAGGCTGATAAGCCTGCAGATGCAGAGAAGCATGGGTTTGATTCAAGCTGCCGCCTGGACCTGCACGTGGAATCACTTAACCATGTGCAGGAGAGATTTCCTGAGCTGGATCTATATTTCCTGCACAAATGATACTTGTGACAAATACCTGGTGTCATTGATATTCCATTAGTTTCCTTCACTGAAAGATCAGACAGCTTTAAAAAGCCAATAAATTCCCACAGATTGTCTCGGAAAGGGAGAAAAAAAAGATTCCTTGGCAGGCCACACACCATTAAGCCCAAGGAGTGAGCAGTGTTTTATGGTTAGCGGACCTGAGGTCACTACTTTTGGATGGCTGCAATTAAGATTCACTGAAGCTACCCATAACTGCTGCTTGTTCAGGTGTTAGGGTGAAGATACCTTGCTCAGACAGCAGCAGCATCTGCTCAGAGAAGTGACTTTCTGCAGAGCTGCAGTTCCAGGCTATGCTGCTGCTGGGAACACACCCAAGTGTTCAGTAATACTAAATAGCATGGATCCCACTTTAAAAAGAAAAGCTTTATGAAGACCCAAGGAAATGCCTTTAAGCCAGAACATCTGCTTGGCTTGTAGACTAGAGGCCATTTTTAAAAGGGGTTTTGAAGTGGTGTTAAACTTCTGCAGCTGACAACATCCCACCTTGTGGTCACCACATCTTTGTCATTTGAGAAAATGCCTCAAGCTATGTGGCTTTCTTCTTTTGTCTGCAGATCATCAGTATCTGTGGTATAAAATTGCAGCAGCTTCCTCATTGCCCAGCATGCTCAGGAAATCTGGGCTCTGTCAGTTTTTGGGTGCCATTTCCTGATGTTTGGGTGTCCTTACATCCACCTATCTGTTGATGTGGTTTCCCCAAAGCTTGCTGTAGCTATAATCCTGCAGCAAGTCCTTTGTTCCCACTGTTCTGCTTGTGGCTGCAAAATTATGTTATTTGTGCAGATAGATCTTTCAGCCATTTGCACCCAGATTTTGAATTTCAAGAAGCCACAGTTTTGGTCTGGTTTTGGTTTTTTAATATCATTTGGTGCAGGTAGGAGATCTGTTCAGCTAAATGCAAGAATAAATGAATATGCAGATTTTTTTCTGAAGGTCTCGAGCAGAAACGCTTGCTTTGATGAATGACTCATTCCCTTTGTTATAGTAGCATTGTTGAAGCTCTGGTGTTTTCAGGCGCTGAGCAAGGCAACGTTGGGAGGAGGAGTTATTGTCTTTTATTAGACTAGATGATAACAGTTGGGAAAAATCAGGCAAGATTTCAGGCACACGATCCTTTTCTTCAGATTTGGAGCTGCTTTTGCTGCCTTTGAGCTGACTACAAGTGAGGAACAGCCACTGCAATATTTGACCGTGTCAAAAGTCAGCACAGTTACCCTCAGATTTTCCTTCTGACCTGGAAAAAGGGTCCTGGAGCTCTCTGCCAGCATCATGCTCAATTCAGCCTCATGCTAAAACTCCTTATCATTTCATCCATTAAATGATAGCAGCCCCTTTGAACACACTTCCTGACATGTCTGTTTAGCTTCCAGTTGCTCTTTTATACCTGATAAAGAAAATGGAGACAATTAATGTCATTTTTGTCTTCTTCCTCCTGATGTTCAGATGAAGTCTCAACATTCAGGTAATTCCAGTCCCATACAACAGCAGCACAGGAGAAAAAGGAGGGAGCAGAGGAGGCAATTGGTAAAACTTCTATCCAAAATAACTGGGGGAAAAAAAATCCCAAAATGACAAAACTCTGAAATGGGGAGGCTCTATTTCAGAGCATATCCTGGAGTCTGAAAACTTTTCCATCTGCTCCAGCCCTGATGCAGGCAGGACCTGGAGAAGGGATGGCAGGATGAGGGGATGCCCAGCTCAGAGTGGCTCGGAGGCAGGCTGTTCCAGGGCCAGTGGGAAGCCGCTTGGTTCACACATCCCTGCCTGTGAGCAGGAAAACTTCCAGCTCCTGTTGTGACACTCTTGCTAACATGAGGCTTTGGCTGATGCTGCCTCCAGGCAAGGTCCTGCCTGTGATGGATTTAGGGGGAGACCACCAAGGGGAACATCAAGTTTGCACGGACAAGTTTACCCTGTGTTTATCAGGTGAGATTTCTGCTCTGGGCCAAGGCAAGTACTGCACACACTCCAGACTGTTTATTTCAGCCTGGCTGGGTGCAGGAAATCTTTCCTCCTCCTCTCCCACTGCCTCTGACTCAGAAAATGTTTGAAAATCCCTAGTTTCTGCCATCTCCTGCCTCTCCCCCTCTGGGTAACGGGAGGCTGAAGGAGAAGCAAACAAAGGCGTCCTTATGCTTGGGAGGGCTGACTGGTTGAGGAGCAGCAACTCCTCCTCTCCTCCTGCTGCCCTCCCGGGGATCTGGCCTCCCCATTGTCTGCAGCAGCTCCGGGCATGCTAAAGGCTTCTTTGGTGTGGCTTTCACATCCAAGCAAGGGTTGGGGCTGATAGAGAGAGGCTGTTGATATTAATTATCCGAGTTGTGGTGCACGCTTGAGTCCCTTGCTGTGCCTGTGGCTCCTTGTGTTCACTGCTGTGCGTTGATGGGTGCGAAGGTTATGAGGGTGGGGGAAAAGGCACAGCAGGTATCTTGTTACTCTGTCCATGAGTACTGGTGTGCTCTTGCCTGTCCTAAAATTGCAAGTTTGTTGGAGGCAGAGTTTCTCTTTCTTATGTCTGTGTAGCAGCAGGTACTGCAGGACCCTGCTCCGTGCCCAGGGAACATTATTTTAACAGAAACAGTCCCATTTTACAGCTGTCAATCTGAGGGACAGGGGATGGCAGTGATTTGTTCCCAAAGTCCATCAGAAAAGCAGGGACCAGTCCTGCATAGTTCAAGCCTGGATCTACCATCCTGGCTGCGGTGCCCAGCCTTGCACAATCATCCATCGAGGGGCTGGAAGGGAAGGGAGGTGGGCTGGTGTGGTGGAGCTGGGCTGCTTGCTAAACAATGCCCTGCAAACAGCAGCCAAGGTGTTCTCCAGCTGGAGCTGGTCACAGCAGTGTACAGTTACGGGAGCAGTGATGTGAAATAGTGAGGGAATAAACACTGTACCTCAACAGGATGAGATTTTATTTAAATAAAGAGAAGGACAAGTCAAGCTCTGCACAGGGCCTCCTTTTATCTGCCTCTCAGAACTCTGCAAGCAGAGATCAACCTCTTGCTATTCTGCATTAGTCTGGGTCTTTAAGTGATGGCTAAGATGCATGCAGAACTGCATTGCTGCTCCTGCCACAGCACTGGGGTGATGTGGGAGCAGAGTCTCCAGGCAGTCACTGAGCTTGTTCAAGCTGGCCTGCAGGTAAATGAGGAGAAGCATTTCCGAAAGACCTGTTGGGGAGGTGTCTGAAAGTGTTTTTAAGCCCACGACCTTGTCAGTTGAGCTTCCAAGCCCTGTGGTAACCAACAAACCTTCATCCTCTTGTGGTGTCCTCACCTTCTTTATATAAACTCAAGCCCTAGGCAAGGGCAGTCAGCCAAGCAAATACACAGAAGTTCCTTCCTTCCCTCCTTCCACCCTCCGCTCTGCTAAATGCACAGGCCCGACATGGGGGCTTGGAAAGAAAGGTCAGGACCATTTGGTGTCCTCTTTCTTTGGCTAGTGAAAGGGTGTCTCTGCTGTGCAGCCTTCTAAAAATAACCTATGCTTGCAGAATGGCTTTGCTCTCCACCGTGTACAGGAATAAAAAGGATGGGAAAGGTCTCTAGCGAGGGAGATATCCAAAAGAGGTGCCACGTGGTGTGCTGCTTCTCTAGGAAAAACACACATATGCTTCCTTCTCCGAGCATCCCTTGTGCTAAGAGAGGGGTTGAAAGGGAAGGAGAGACCTCAGAAAGCCTCTGTTGGCTGCCTGCATGGGTCTTACATGGGAGTGCAGACTCCCTGGAGGGGCTGGTGGCCGGATGAGTGGACCTCTGCTGTGAGCCCCTGTGAGCAGGCTGGCAGAGGGGACCAAGGGATGCTGGCACAGTGCTTGTGAGCAGGCATGGTGCCACCCTGCCAGATGGCTTTGGTGGGAATATGTAGGAGGCAGAGTGCCAGCACATGCAGAGGGGCTGCGGGTGGCCGTGGTTTTGGGGAGACCATCCCTCCTGTGAGACGACTGTGGACTGCTTAGGGTGGTAACAGCTCCTGCGCCATGGAGCTAATGGGTAAGGAGCACTGCTTATGAGGATGAGGATAATGGAAATAATCCTCTGGGAACAGGTCTACATGCTAGAGGAAGCCCCTAAGAGAAGGCACTGAAGGAGATTTTAGGGCTTCATGTAGCTGCTTCAGGACCCTGAGGGGTCCAGCAGCACAGAGCAGGTTGGAGAGGTAGCCTTAGCATTGGCATGTTGGGCTTTGGTGGGGATGTCCCATCATCAGAGCTGTCTAGTATAAACCAGTACACTTAAGTGTTCACCCTCATCTCTCTTTTTCCTCTTTAGTTTACCAAGCAAATATGTCCTGTGACAGCTTTTCTGTGATGTCAAGTACTGAATCCAGCTTGATGTTCTATGAAAGGCATTTCCCACTTGACTTTTCCCAGGCAATCCTGTATTGATCAATTAAGTCCTTATCTAAGCATACCCATGAAGTGTGGCAAAGTCAGCAAAGACAGAAAAAAATATGCCTGGAAAACCTGAAGTTTCCCTGGTTTACCCTGTGTTTCAAAATCAGGGGAGTATTTCTATCATGCCTACAGAAAGCTTGAAAGATTTCCTCCTGAATGCCGCATTCAGGTTTCCTGGGTATGGGGAGGGGAGTGTGCAGAAAAGATCTGTGATGAAGGTCAGTGGAATGGAGAGTCATCCCTTAGAGAAGGGACTGGATCCTTTGGGTGGTTTATATGGATTTCAGTCATTATATGAGTGGTATTACATTTTACAGATGCTTAAAACAGCTGATTGTGAGATTTGAGATATCACTGGCCATATATTCTGTTTTGTAATCAGGAATTAATCTGGCTAATTGCCTATAGCTCTGTGATTGTATGTCCCCAGAAAGACAGCAGGGCTTTATAGTATTTCTTGACTGAGGCTTGGGGAGAGAAAATACTATGAACAGTAATCAATCTCTGACAAGGCAGAGCAAGCAATGGTGGTGATGAATAAAGAGGTCAATCTGATTTCCTTTAGCATGTCATTTGTGAGAAGAAGGGGGTATGTGTGTGTGTGAGCCACCTGACATTGTCCAGGCAATCGTCGTATTAACCATCCCGTCCTCTTTCAACAGGAAAGAGTGTAAAACGTGCCCAGGGTGCTTCCATGCACAGCAGCGATTTTACATCCCCAGTGCTGCTCAAGCAGAGTGCAAGAACTGTGGAAGTGGATGTCAGGAACTTGGCCACAGAGCTTGTATGCGTGTGTCCCCCACATAGTGATGGCTCTGTGGACATGTGTACACTGCAGCCTGCGGAAAACTTCTTTATGGGAGAGGAAACTAAGAGCTCTTTGCTCAGTTACTCCAACAAAAAGCCCTGGGCAACTGCTGTGCTGTAGATCAAAGCTGTGTGAAAACACATCACCAAAGGCAGCTCTGGTGCTTACACTGGAGGACAATTCATCCAGCCTGACTGAGCTGGAAAAGAATGAAAAACGAAAGTCTTGGTGGTAACCTGGGAAGGCTGTTGTTTCCCCAGGAAAAAGATTCACCTAAAAACCTTCTTGTCCTCCTGTTTCCTATGTGAATCACAGGGAAAAATACCATGCTGGGATTCATGATTTCAGTGCCAGTCCCAGCTCTGTGCTTGTTCCAGTTCTGGCCTGCCTTTCACTGTCTCTTCTCTGTTAGATGGGGATAATCATGCTTACAAAGCATTGCAAAGTTCTTCAACAAGCATTTGACAAACAATGTATGCTGTTATTAAACGTGAGGCTTGAATTTACTTGGATGACGTCCTAACCAACATCCATCTCCCAAATCAACCTGATGTGAACAAACCATTCTTCAGGCTGTGAAACAACAGCTGTGGTGGGCAGGGAATAATCCATGTACTACTTCCAATTAAGTGGTCCAATTTTGTGACCAAAGTGATTGCCATCGCTTTGGTCACAAGCAAAGAAGGATCTCAGAGGCTGATCTGGGACTCTTTGCTCTTTAGCCTCTACGTGCTGCTGGAAACCTGTTTGTGTCGTGCTCTGCTGAAAGGGAAAAGCTGGCCAAGGAAAGCAATATAAAATCTGCATCTGGAGGTTCATTTTGCAGGGAGCTGCAGGGACTTTCACACACATATAGCAACTTATGAATAACAAACAGAGGGTTGCTGCTTCTAAGTCAGGGAAACTCAGCAGATGAGCAAAGAGGGACTGCAGGAGTACACAGGAGCATCAGCACAGTACACAGAACATCATGAATCCCAGGAGGAAAGGATGGGGAATTGCCTGCCCCTGATTCAGGAGAGCCAGCCCAGAAATCAGAGCCAACAAAGGCTGTTATTGCTGGCAGCTGTAATGAAATTAAAAAGATGCTTCGCTATCCATCATCAGGTGTGTCAGATTTCGACACTTTAAGGCTGGAAGTTAAAGCCTTTCTCAGCTGCATTTTCAGTCACTGGCTTTCAATTTTCGGGCACAAGGAAGGATATTACATCAGTGGCATTGCAGGTGAGATTTCTTCCCTCCTGCCACACACTTCTGTGGCAATGCATCAGTAATAAGACTTCACGCATAGCATCTTCCTTGCCAAAACAATAATTCAATTCTGTACCTAGATACTTGCCCAAAATCACACTGTGATAATGTGACAAAGATTAAGCCAGTCCTTTTCTTTGGATGTGACAGTCGCATGCCACATATCACACCACATTCCCACCCCTCCTTGCAGAGATGGGGTATCTGAGGAGCAAAGCATCACGCAGAAGCCTCACAAGGAGCGTGGTGCTGTGCTCAGCCTCTCTAGGTGCGGTTCCAGGGCTGTCCAGACTTTCCTTTAGCAGCCCAGGATGAGGAACAGATACACCGGACACATTTGCACTCCATTCAGTTCAAGTGGTGTTCAATAAACCCCACTGCACCCTTTGCTGTAGGTTCAGTTCTGTAGTGAGGAAATGAACAGCACCACACCGTGTGTGAGACTAACAGTGTATGAAGCATGGGAGGCCTGAAGAGAAGAGCCCCTCCACTTCCACCGCCGCATAAATGTGTGCTGGATAGAGAAACAGACTCCTTTTTGGCATTTGCCAGACAACAGCAGTGTTTCAAGGCTGTTTCTGAAGGCATCATATGGATTTTCCTTTTATAACAATCTCTCTTGTGGAAATCCCTGTTGGTCCCTGCTATTCCAGCGAAAGAGACTAATTCAGCTCATTTTCCCCAGGGAAGATCCAGCTTATTATGCAATAGCAATGTGTACCAGCACGTTAATGGCGCTTGGCACCTTCCTGGGCTGCACGGGAGGCAGGGGATATTGCTGTCATTATGGAATTAGTCACGCTGGAAACACCACAGGGTTTGTTTAATCCAAAGAGAAAACAAAAAAATTGTTGGGGTGGGGTGAAGAGAGGGAACAATTGCACCTTTCTGAGCCAGATGGCGAGGGAGCCATGGCAGAACCCTGCCACCTCACTGGTGAGTGGGTATCCCAGGGTCTCCCTATGCTCTGGGTGCCTGTGCTTATTAGTGGGGTTTAACTAGCTGCAGGTTGCAGTTTGGGGATTTTTCACTGTCCAGGACCCCAACAATTGTTTGGCCGGATTTTAGCTGGTATAAATGATCAGGTCCCTGCAGATCCCCATAGGAGGAGAGGTCTGAAGGGAAAGACCCGGCTCCCCTTTGCTGCAGGTGCTTACTGAGAGGATGTGTTTCTGGAGAAGAGGAAATCCTTCTCTTTCAAGGAGAGGATGGGTCTCCTGCTCTGTGTTCTCCAACTTCCTGCTCTGTGCTCTCCAGCTTCCTGCTCTGTGCTCTCCAGTTTTCATTCCAACACTACGCCCAAGTTTGCCACGCTGCAGGTCCCCTCCACCTCTCCCAGGACTCTAGTGCCCCTATGGGGTTAGGTACCACTGTCACATGCTTCTTGCAGTGACCTCTTCTCTGGAACTGAAGATCCAGTTTGAGGGGTCACCAGCCAGGAGATCTGGGAGTGAGCCTTAAAGACCATCTCCCAGATGAAAGAAGAGGTGTGTTGGCTCCAGGTGCTCAATGATGTGTGTTTAACTCCTTCTGACCATGCTGGAGACATCTCTACAGATGACCTTGCAGCAGCTGAGGCCCACACTAACTCCACTGGCTCTTCAGCCCATAAGGGCTCCAGGCACCTCTGCTTCACAACAGCAGCTGTATACAAGCCAATGCCACAGGCTGTGTGCTCAGTGCCAAGGAACTGCTGGGATCATGCCAGCTGGAGATCAGCTGCCTTCAGTCTCCTCCACGCAAGCTAAGATGGAATAGATTTGCAGCAAACTCAGTGGCTGCTTGTCCCCACCTGTGCGTGCACCAGAGCCACTTGTATTTCATGTGCCATCAAAGGGCTTCAGGCGCTACCAGCTGAGCTGTCCCCCACAGGACAAGCAGAAGATGGATCTAGACTAGATTGGTGCACAGGCAGATCCCCAAAGGTGCTACGAGCTGCTCAGGAAACACTGAATCATGGTAATACCATAGGGAACATGGCTGGAAGACTTTGCTCAAGGAGAAGGAATGTCTGTTCCTTCAGCAACCAGCCGCTCACACCATAACTCATATTGTGAGTTTTCCTGCTATGTGCAAGGACAAACGACATTTTCTACCCCACTGACACAGTTGCTTCTGGTACCACAACAAAATGACTGCAGCAAATCGAGCTGTGTGGTGGAGCACGTCTCCTTTCTCCCATCTCCATGCGACATGGAGGACAGCTCCCTTCAGCGGTCTTTATCTCTCACTCATGGTGAGGGGAACGTAAGATGCATTGGGATGTGTGATTCCCTGCTGGGTGCTGCTAATTACCACAAGAAATGGTACCAGAGGCTAGGAGGCATCGAACTGGAGTATAATTAGTTACATGGGAATTGCTAAGTGTCTCGGTTTGGACAACAAGCAGGAAACCTCAGGGCCAGCCTCTATCAAAGAGCTGCTGTATTAAAGCAGAACACTCCAAGGGTTGCTGTCCAAGCCTGTGGGTTGTTTTGTGCCTGGGACAAGACTCTATCGGGGTATACACAACAGCCCCATTCCTGCTCCCTGCTCCAGGGTGCTAACAGTGCAGACATCTCTCTCCTCCTCACTGTAACTTATCTAATATTTATGCACCCAAGACTAGGGAATATCCTAATACTTCATGTGCTCAAAGGTCCAAAGATCTGCTAAGATATTTTGCTGCCTGGGTCTCCTTTCCCCTTGCACTGGGCTCTGTGTAGGTGCTGTCACTGGTTCATTCTAGTCTCCTGCATGGGGATGGGACCAAGCTCCCATGCAGGTGTCTCCTTATCACCTCCATTTTCTTCTCCCAGGCACAGAGGGTGGGATGCCCTTGTTGGCCAACAGCACTGGATTTCATTGTGAGATCTCCTTTTGCAGGCCATGGAGATCTAGTGAATGCCAGGAAGTAGGTGTCCAAAATGTGCCAGATGAATCACACATCCAGGAGGGCCTGTTTTTTTCCACTGAGCACCCAGTTGCTCAATAGTAGGTGTTCACAGTCAGACCCAGTAGGCTTGTCACAGCCCATGGTGCCTGTGGGCTTTAGGGACTGTGAGCCCGAAGCAGTAAATATCTTATGCTGCTTCTGGTCTCCATGGGCACCTCCTTGTGAGGGGCTGAAATTAAACATGCCTGGTTTTATCTACCCTTTACTGGGATGACAAACCCACACATTATAATTTCTAAAGCCTTTGGAAGCCTGGGACAAAGGGATTTATCCTCAAGAGGCTAAACCAGAGGCTATAGGACAACCCACCTCTCTTGGATTAGCCAAGAGGGGACAAAAATAGCCTCTATCCCGCCAGAAGCCTGAACCTGCAAAAGCAAGAGGGGCTTGTGATTCATGCCATGGCCAGCTGCCCACAAGGTTTGCACAGGACTGTGAGTGGAGCAGTTGGGTTTCTGGACCTGGCTATCCTGAGTGCCTCCAGGAGGGATGAACCCTTTCTGGAACACGCCAAGACTTGGAAAGGAGCGTCATGTCATGCCTGGCAGGAGGAACCCGCTCCAAACATAATGTGGCTTCTGTTCAAGGCTCCCTTTGCTATTTTTGCATGGGCAAATGGTGCAAAATGTGCTTTTTAATTTGCTTTAAAAAACCAACAACCACGCACAAAGAAACACAAAGCAAAGGGCACTGGAGGCACGCTGTCAAAGGGGTTATGGGGAAAGGGAAGAGAAGGCAGCAACAGAAAATCTATCACCTGCTGTTAATGTTGGGGGAGATGTTTGGTTCTGTTATCGCTGTTCGTGCTCTCCTGCTTCCAGCCTGGCAGTCCTTGCTCTATAAAAAAGGAGTCAAGATGACTCATAGGAGTGATGAGGTAAAGGCTCTGGTGACCTGTCAAGCGACACCAGCGACTTCACAGTCATGATGTGGGGCTGTGATTAGCAGCAGGCAGCTCGGGGAGGAGCTGGGATGTGTGTGACAGCCTGAGTGGCAGTTTTGGCACCAAAATAATCATCCTTCCCAGGACTCCTCATCTGGAAGGGGCCTTTCTTGCACTGATTTTAGGCATCTTCTTCCCTACCTTTATGGAAGGGGAACAGCCCTGTGTGGCTAGAGATCAAGAAAGCCCCAAATGACAAAAAAAAAGAATAACCTTCATTTGCTTAATATTTGATGCAAACTGGTTCTGTCTTAGCCCAGAGTGATTCGGTTCAGCTGCAGTGTGCAGGGGAAATTTCTTACATGCATTTGCAGACAGAGGCTGAGCCTCTTGGGTTATGCTGTTACCTCATGAGCATTCACTCCTGTCTATGCTGGGGTAAATGAGAAGTTTGGGATGAAGGACAGGGGTCTGGGTACAACGGGAACCCCAGGGGTGGTTTTGTATGGCAACTGCACTCTCCTGCGTTGAGATTTGGCCAGCAAGTGAGATGAAAATGCTCATCTCCTTTGCAAACAGGGTGGGAAATTCTTTAATTGTCCGTCTTACATCTAAAAAAACAATAAACAAAGAAAATCCTTGGGCAGGAAAGCTCCATCTTTCCCCATTCCCCATGCTTGCAGTAAATACAGGCTGCTCCCTGCTGCTTCTCTCACCTCTCTGATTTCTGGCTTTTCTCAGCCCCAGAGTCATACGAGAGGTTTGAGCTGTGTTCTGCAGCTAAAATCAAAGAAGATGGAGTGGTGTTTTCTGCAGGGCAGATGCAAAGCAGGAAGACAGCCACAGGCTGGTGTGGGATTGCAGGGGCTGGACTCACTCCCTCTGGCTAGAATCACATCACTGAGGTCTCTGTGCAAGCTCCCATTCCTCTCTGTTCTTTCTTTCTTTGGGAGAGAGGAACTGATATGTCCCTCTGGAGTGTGACATCTTAACTGACTGTCACTCAGACATGGGTAGGACCATGTCTTAGTATTTTGATAATTAGCAGCTATTTCCTGAAAGAGAGAGAGCAGAAGACATGGTGGGGTGTGTGTGTTAACATGGCTCCTCTGGGCCCCAAAGGTTTGGCCAAGCTCTCCCTTGGCAAGTCAGCTCTCCTGAATGTTAGCTGATGGGACATACCCTGTTGAAACCTGCTGCCTAACTTAAACAGGGGAAGTTTAGATTGGATATAAGGAAGAAGTTCTTTGCTGTAAGGGTGGTGAGGCGCTGGAATGGGTTGCCCAGGGAAGCTGTGAATGCTCCATCCCTGGCGGTGTCCAAGGCCAGGTTGGACAGAGCCTTGGGTGACATGGTTTAGTGTGAGGTGTCCCTGCCCATGGCAGGGAGGTTGGAACTCGATGATCTTAAGGTCCTTTCCAACCCTAACTATACGATGATTCTGTGATTCTAAGGTGCCCCAACTCTTCTGAAAATCACATGGCCCCACACGTGGTGCTGCTGCCAGTGGGGCTGACATGCTGCTGCTTTGCTCCAATCTCCCTCCTTCGGGGCCTCTGTGGTGATGCACTGGCCTTACTCAAGCAGTGTCATTAGACAGTGTCATGAGAGAGTTGAATGACAAACTGGAGAGGGGGGTGGAGAAGATTAAAATGTTTGCACTCATGGCTATGAGTGGCTTCTACTCATGTTTGGAGGACTTTGCTGCTGTTCTGGTTGGACTCACCATGGGGTGGTGACCTGAGGGTAGGTCCCACCTGAGACTCTGCTTTAGAGGCTGGGCTTAGAGAAACCCATAAGATGCTGATGGGATATATGGGTCATCATGCTGCATCCAGCATTGGGTGGCCATTCACAGAGAGAGACTCTGGGGTGGATCTGGCAAGTATCCTAGCTCCTTTACGCCTGGAAGGCACCTACAGCACAGAAAGAACAGCACTGGCCAGTTTTTCCCAACAGCATGGGGCTAAATGGCACTGCTGAATTCCTCAGCTGCAAATCTCATTTCTCCTGACATACTGCTCTAGGCATGATGTGAGGTCCCACTAATGCAGTTTCCCCAGAACTAACGCTCATTTACTTATACCTGACACTACTGGAATCACTTTTCTGAGGTTGGTACCATGGGGCAGGTGGTCCAGAAAATGAAGCAGATGTTTCAGCTTTCCAAAGGGAAAGTCCATCACAGAAATCAGACAGTAACTTAAAAGACACAGTTTCCCATCCTTGCAAACTGAAATACTGTGTATGCATCTACTTTCATATGCAGCTTCGAATGTGTCTTCCCCAACATGGGTTACTGGCATCTTGCACATTTAACCTCACTATACGTTTATGAAGAAAGAAGGTAAAATTCAGACAGCTTTTCTGGTCTTTTGATAAACATTTTAGAAGGTTATGTTTCTACAGGAGGTTGTACCTCAAAAGTACCTCAAATGAGCCATGAGCACCAGGGGGATGTTCCTGCACGGTGGCCACTTGGAAGTTAGATTGAGTGAGTGCAAATCCACTTCTAGCCTCAACAAGGACTGTGTGACTCTCTGCTCTGCCCCTCGGCACTGGGAGGAGTGAAGCAAGGACTGGTCAACAGCTACTGCTCAATTTTGCTGAGGATGAAGCTGTAGCACACTATGCTGGGCTAATGCAAGGGCTAAAGTTTAAATTATAAGGTGCAGGAGAGTCCTGAAAGGGCCTTTTAATATTGGCTTTTAAGAGCTTTTGTCTATGTCTTAAAAACACATCATCTATGTCTGGACTGTTAACCTAAACAAGACCAGGGCTGTGATCATCCACAGCATGATTCATGGTGTGTGCATTGCCCCAGTCCAATCAATTCTCTCTCAGATGGTACCCAGTCTCATTCACAACACACAGGCAGGACCCTGCAGCCCTGTTTGGGATAGCAAGAAGGTGAGGATGTGAGCTGTGCAGTGCAGAAAGCCGACCCTGACCCATTTTACTTTTGAATATAGAAGAAGGATGCAGACTTACCTTTATGTGGGAGAATAACGCCCTCCCTGAAGTAAGACAAGGGCATTGTTCCCATGAAGACCTGCCTGGGCTTTGAGGGTAGATGGATGTTTTGGGAACTATGAGCCAAGGCAAAACTAAGCTAGAGAAACAGCCTGGGAGCTAAGCCCAGTGGAGTTCCTTAATGCCTCATTGGCCTCCCAAACACTTGCCTGATCTGCCCAGAAGCATGCAGAAAATTTCTCCTCTGGAGTAATAGCTATCCATGAAAGTCCTGGCAGAGACATGGCCACCATGGCTGGCTTTGTGCTAGGACCGGTCTATACCATCCACATCCTAAGTCACTTGTGCTGAGCTCCATTCATGCCTTATGAGTGAGCTTTTGTTTTGACAGTTGCAAAAACCCAAACAAGAACTGGAATAAGCTGACTAGGTCTGGATTGGGTTAATGCAATGAGGTGGGGGTGACGGGCAAAGCATGGCCATCTCTCTGGTGGGGTACTGCAGGTGTGGGGTGCATCCCACTATACCCTCCCATGGCTGAGGACCTGTCTCTCAGGCTGGGTGGGACCTTTCACCTCACATGCTGCTGATGGTCACCATACGCCCCCCAGAATCTTCTGTAAGAGAATTTTTGAAGAATGTGTGTGTGGAGGAAAGCTTTCTTTTTTGTTTGTTTGTTTGTTTGTTTTTTCCTTTCATCTGTGTTTGGAGAGAGAGGATTTTGGAAGTCAGTTCAGCTCCCTGTTTTGCCTCAGGTGATATATTTCTCCCCATCCTCATTTCAGCACCATCAAGGATGAGTTCAGTCAAGTGCTTGGGCCTGAAGCTAAACCCTAGTATGTGGATGGAGGCACACTGGGAACAAGAAAGCAATGCCACCTTAACAGCCACCTCTGCTGCCACTTTTCCCATTGGGAGACATCAGTGCACTTAAGTCCACCTCTGCCTTACAGAGAGGGAAGTCCAGGCACAGCCAATGGGAGAGGCAGGGATGGAAGCATGTCCCCTGTGGGGTGTAGGCACCAGCCCTGAGGATGCACAGCCCCAGTGCACTTCCACACTCACCAACTGCACAGCTGCTCCCTTCGTCTGTGCACATTCAGAGCAGCTCCATTCAGCAGCATGGCTTCCTGGAGCCTGAAAGGGATGCTGATTATTTTTAATGAGCCTTTGCCTTGCTGGAGGTTTGTTTGGCATTGATTGCGCGAGCAATGCCGTAGCACTCTCCCGCCTGGCAGGTTCACTCACCCTGCACTCCCCAGCACTGCTAAGCACCCATGGGGAGCCAGTGGGGGGGACTCAACAGGTTTGGGGACAAAATATGCAGGTTATGGACAGATCACTGCTGTGCCCTATGGGAATGCAGGACCCTAAAGTGAAGCATACCCTCCAGCCTTGCTCTTGGAGAAGGTTTGACCTCCACAATGTTTATACAGCCTCCAGGGAACTGCATGATGCCTGCTTGGCTCTGACCTCCCCCATCCCACCTAGCAGCAAGGTTAGGATATTTGAGAGCCTCCTCCCTTGCCCTCTAGCCTTCCTGCGCACCTGTCCCAAGGGCCCAGGTTATGACTCAGCTCATCCCAAAGCAGGGCAGATGATTCACATCCTGTAAGTGTCTATATCTCTCCATCAGTTCCAATGGGACCCTGGGATGGAGAGACGAGATGACTGCCTTTGGATGCTGGATCAGGTCCGTTATAATCTGGAAAACTGAATAGCCTTGAATGGCCTTGCAGGAAACTGAAATGGAAAACTGAATGGCCTTGCAGGAACTAAAACTGATAGTGGATGATCTTGCAACAACAGCAGTGCAAGGTGCAGCATGTGGGGCTGTTGCTGGAAAACCACCAGTTCTACTGAATGTGGGGCTGCTCCATGCAGCAACTGCTTCATTCGTTAGTCCACGTGATCTGATGGGACATACCCTGTTGAAACCCGCTGCCCAGCTTTATTTTTCACGTTACCCTTGCTGCAATTTTTTTTCCCTGTGAAATTATTTAAACAGATGGCTGAGCTTGATATTAATACACTTATTTCAACATTTGCATGGAGCATCTGTTAGGAGGGGGAAAAAAAGTTTTGCAGGTTTAAAAAAATAAGGTTTTTTCATCTTTGACTTGAATTCCAAGAATCTCAGAAGACGACTGCCTCTTCCAAGAATGTATAAAAGCTTCATTTATATACCAGTAGGATGCCACTCCACTGAAATGTCACTCACTGGCAGATGATTTGGAAGGGGAGAGGAAGCTGAATGTGTATATTACAGAACTGATCAAGTCTAGCCCGAAAAAAGGGGAAATGTTTAAAATGAAGCTCCCAGCCTAGTCTTTCTGCTGTTATTTGGGCCAGCCAAATAATTCAGAGCCAGATTGTCTCATTTTCCTCCTTAAATAGATCCTCATTTATTGGGTTGCTCTGCCTGCATTGCTGATTTGGCACATGGTGGTCATCTCCTTTCTGTGTCCTGAGTTCACAGCAGGCTGAGCCCTGCTTCCTCTTCTATCCTGCTCCCTCTGCCTTCCTTGAAAAGGCACAGCCCAGGTGGGACCACCAATGCATCCCTCCATTCTTACCACGGCTATTCAGAAGGCTGGGATCTCAAGGTACATATGGTGCATCCTCAAAGGATGGCTTAGATGAAGCTGTTGAGAAACTGCATTTTTTCTCCTAGAAAAGATCTGAGAGTATGTCTGAATCCCATATACCTCTTCCTTCTCTGGTAAAATAGTCTCCTGCAATAATTTTTGATTCTTAATTTTTGGGCTAGCCCTCAGAGGGGCCACAATAAAAATAAAGGCTCAAGAAGACCTGTGTCGTTCATCACTGCTCATTAACAAGGAGCCATTCCCTTCTGGCCAAACTCTCTTGGTTATCTGCTTGAACCCCCAGGGCTAATGTTCTTCCACCTGAAGTCTGATGCTAAGTTGCTTTATGTCTCCCTTTAATGACTGTAACAAGCAAAGCCAAATAGTAAACATCTTTCTGATGTTTCAGCTGGCCTTCACAGAATGAGGTCTGGTTTCATGAACTTAATGAACATGATGATGGTCTGATATCTGCCCATCACTGAAAGCTGTAGGTCTCAGTCCATGTGTGCATTTGTTTAATTGCCTCTGCAACAGGATTTTTCTCTGGTCTAACACTGTATGGTTTTAAGAAGGTGGTTATTTGTGCCATCTATTTTTATTCTGTCTTCCTTATGATTCCCACTGAAGTAGCACAGAGGATGCTGTCAGGCAACCAAGGTCCACTTTGTGACTCATGATGGAGTCTGATCTTAGCAGACCTCAGCTGTAACGAAGTCACCCAACCTACAGCAGCATTGACTTAGAGTAGTGCTTTTATCTGGAGTTGTTCTGGATTCAGGGCTTTATGTTGCAAGGGCAAAAGCAGTCTTTTCAGTTATATCTCAAACTGGTTTTCCCTTGGTTTTATACGCCACTGTATCCGGAGGCACTATGGTCTAGGGTATTAATATTGAGAGGCAGAATTATAAATTAGAGCACATACATGCCTTAATTATTTTGTCAAAATGATTTATAAGCTCTAACTTACTGGAAAGTACCAGACTGTATCCACAGACCAATCTTTTCTGGTCCTTACCTGTGTTAACTCAAAGGACATGCTCATCACCTCTTCCTCCCACATTTGTGCCCAGAGGACTGTACTTTCCTGAGTCAAACAGCACCTGAGCTTAAGCAGCTATGGAAATGGATCCAAGACTACATGGATACTTTCCAGCTCATGTCAATATGACGCATGCAATCCCTGCCATCCTCCCCACCACGGACCAGTCACCCACCCCACATCCTCACAGCAGGGAAACTCAGTTTATCCCATTACAAACTTCTGGCAGGGCGTCAGTTTAGCCAGGGTAATGCAGATTTACAGCCACAGGTGAGGCAATGCCAGAAATACCTGGCATAAATGACCACGTCCCAGCACACAGGTAACGTGGTTGTGATTTAGGTCCCTTGCAGGAGGGAGGGGAAGGGGTGCCTCTTTTTGGACATTTTTTCCAGTGTTTTCACTACTTAATGACCTACTTAACCCATTGCTGAAGGTGTAATTTATGGCTTTGAAATATAACCAGGGGGTTTGCAGCCTGCATGCATTGGCTCTGGCTGTTTAGTCACTTGGTTCATTCCTCACAGTTTTGCATGACAGCACAAGGGCTGAGTGCAATGAATGGTATGCAGATAAAAAACAGGGGAGAAAAACTTTCCCTCAAAGACTGAGTGCTGGTGGAAGACAGAAAGGGGGATGGAGGGGAATGTGCTTGGGGAAAGGCTCAGGAGAAGCTGTGAAATGCCTCTGGAGCAGGCAGTGGGAGATACACAGGAAGAGCGATGCTGGGTGCCATGTGATGGAATCCAAGGGCTGGATGCAACTCCACAGGCACTGACAGGTAGGAGAATCACATCCTCTGGCATGGGGATGATGAGGTACATTTATGCCCATTAATCCATGGCCATAAAATTTTTGGGGAAAATCTGAGCCAGGCTGTGGAGAGGCATCCACTCCCATTCTTGTTTGTGATCTCCATATACCTGCTCAGAAAACAAAACAGTGCAGCTTTGCCTCCCTCCTGCTTTTCATGAGAGTGTGGCTCCAGAAATGTGCTCCCTTGCTCTGTCCATTTCCATAATTAAAGCAATAAGCAGTGGATGTGATTTAAATCAAGCCTGAGCTCTTGAAGAGCCACCTGTGGTGTTAAAAGCAAGTCAATAAAGTGTGTTAATAGAAGTGTTAACATTTCAGCAGCATACAGGCAGCGTTAATTTTGACATTCCCCATCAAGCAGGTAGTTCCGGTGTCCCTCAAGGAACAGGCAGTGGTGTTGGGGTTTGAGTCTGAGTGCTTGGCTCAACAGCAGCATGGCTCATGAAGGAAGCGGTATCAAGCTGGGCAGGCAGAAAGCATGGAAAAGATGGTCTGATTTGCTAGTTAGACCCCTTAAATGCAGGCTGCTATCCCACCCTGGGACCCAGAGCCACTGGCTACCTGCTGTTTTAGCACCTTCAACTGGGGTTTAAACACATCTTCTGCACACAGACAATGGTTGGTTTGAAATCACCCCAGGACAGGAGAGTGGAGCAGAGGATCCTTCCAGGCATCTGTACCATCACCCTGGGGAGGAATCTCTGCAGGCTCTTTGGGGCTTTTGCCATCTGTCCTACAGGTTGTCTGTCCTGTTGCAGGCGCCTGCAGGTCTTCTCTGGCATAACCGTGCAGCTGGTCCTTTGTTCATGAGACTCAGTCCAAGTTATTAATTCTGTTTATCTCCTTGGCAGTCGGGGGTCCTCTCTGACAGGCATGTTAAGTGTCTGAGAAGAGGTGTCCCAGCAGCAGAATGAACACAGGACCCTCTGCCATAAACCTCTGTTATCCCAGGGCTGGTGCACTGGATACGTGAGGACAATTTGGATCCAGGATGGGTCCAGAAGCAATGCAGCTATAGATGTGTTACAGATGAGCTGGGCCCAACTCTGCAAATGCCTTTGACCACTTATAGACTTACTTTCCCCAAAGGCAGGAGAGCTCAGTCCACAGGCAGCTTGATATTGATATTATTCTAAGTGGAAAGCAGAGGAAAAAGGAAACAGGAGAAATTTACATTCTCAAGTGCCAAAACATTCAAACCAAATAAGTTTGTCCTGAATTTACTGTCTGGAAAAACATTGCAAAATGCTTTGCTCTTCCAGACTGTTGTGATGTGTCTGCTCACATGTGCTCAGGAACAGGCTCCAAGGAGAAACAATGACACCAGCATCTCCTTAGAAAAGCCCTGAACTGGCAAGGTACTTGGCACATGCTTAATATTAAGTATAGTCCATCCCTCAGCAGCACAGCGCTTAAACATGGTGGGCAATCCACTCTGGAGCCAGTCAGTAGATGATACTCCAAGAGCCATCAGCTGGGACTTAAAGCATGCCCATAAGTGCTCTGCAAGGAGGGGGCCAAAGCTGCACTGAGTCAGCTGAGTCTCTGCCTTTCCATTTTTAATTAAATTCCATTTTTACAGCAGGAAAAAAATGCTCATGAGTATTTGATTAGGGCTTTTTCAACCTCTTTTTTGATCAGCATGGGACAGAGGACACGTTCAGTCTGTCACTAAACATCCTCTGTTGGCTTCTAGAAGTCAAATACTTGTCTTAAAAAATATTCTATATTAGATTTCTCTCTCTTCCATATTGGCTGCTTCATGATTTTGCCTTCTCCAAGTGAGCCCTCGGTGCTTATGGAGACATATGCAGAGAAGCATTTCAGCTTGCATTGCACCACATAGTGTGTGTTTTACACGGTATAGACCCTGTTTCTGCAGAGCTTCAGGGGAGGTGGCATCCTTACCCCCCAATATACACGGAGAAAATGAGGTGAAGAATTTGAATGAATAGACTAAGGGCATATAACATGTTGGCAGCACGGCTGGAAATAGGCATGCTTTCACCCTGGTTCTTTGGACTATGCCCTCTGATACAAACTGAACTTGGGATGCAGGTATTCATCTCTAAGGATGATACTGTTCTTTTAGTGCAACAACCAAAATGGCAGCTTCCAACGTGATGTCTTGTCAAATGAGTGTGTGGTTCAGAATTCACAGACACAGGAGCCTGGAAGAGCCTGTTGGGTCACGGAGTGCAGCTGGCGGCAGCGTCAGAGGATGATCCTGGAAACATCCCAGCAGGACTGTGCAGGGTGGATAACACAAAGGGGCCACACAAGCTGCTCTAGAGGCAGGTCAGCATCCATACACTGTTAAAGCCTGGGGCTTTAACATCCCAAGGATATTTTGCCTGGTCATTGTCACCTGCAGATTCATACAGGATCAATTTACGGGTGCTGACGCGGCTCACAGACGTCTCCAGGGGAAAAACAGCTCAAGAGCAGCTCCCTAGGGAGGAAGTTTGGGGGACAGCAGGATGTGTTGGTTGCATCACTCAGCAGCATGGGTCCTGCCAGCAAACTGGGAGAAAGCACATCTCACTGCTAAGCTCTTTTCCCTTTGCTTTGCTCCTCCTCTCTCTTTAAGAGTTGCAAGCTTCTGAGTGGCTTCTCCCCTCCAACTTTCCTTACCAGCACTTACATCTGATGTGGATGGTTCTCTTACTATTGCCTAAAACAACCTGGTTTCAGATGTGGCCTCTCAACCTATCATAAGCTCCCAAGATTGTCCTGAATATGGAAGAAAGAGTCCAGAGAAGTGGGCTATGCCTGGATACCCCCAGGACTAGGGCCGTAGTCCTCTCTCCCCCCCAGCCTAGATGAGTGCTAGCTCATCCCATGCCATTCACTGAGTTCTGTGAGAGGAGGAGTGGAGCCCTTAAGGAGAAGGTATGGGGTAGGTATGTTGTTGCAATGGGCATGCCAGTCCTTCCTTCTCACATCATCACGCAAATACCTTCCCTGTTCCCTCTCACTGTCAGGAGGAAGGAGATCTGCCCAAGCAAATCACTTTTGCCCTCTGTAAGCCCAGGGTTTGACAGCAAAATGTGTGCTGCAGTGCAGGAGCTGCCAGCTCCTCCCTTGTTAGACCCTGGTGTCTTCCTGTCTCTATCCCTCACCTCTCACTTGCTACCTTAAACTACCAATTTTTAGTGCAGGGAAGGTCTCGCAGGATGTATACAGCCTGGTACTCTGGTCTTTGTTTCTTTGGTACTACTTCAACATGAATGATTAAAGCCCTTTGATAAGCCATCTCCTGCCATTCACCACAAAGGCAAACTTACTGTTTCCATCCTGTCTCCTTTGTCTGTGTTCAGACTCTTCAGGCATTTCCTTACTTGGCATTTATCACTTCCAGTATATCTGCATGGATTCTATTTTTCTTACTAAGAGATATTGAAAAAACATCAGTTTCTTGACTGCTGTCCCCTTGGACTGTCACTAAATATTCTTCATCTAAGGATAGGCTCTTGAAAAACATATAGATCCAAGTCCTGCCTCTCATGGCTGCCATTTAGCTAAGATATATGTGTTATTATTAATCTCTCCAGCCTATTCTTGAAAGCCAGTCCTGCTACTCACCACTGTGGCTAGTTCCTCCGTTACATGTAACATCTGCCTTTTCCCTGGATGGAGATGTTATTTATTGCCTCTTGCTTGCTTGGCTACAGAGAGAATAAAACTATCCCTGCAGTTACCACGCTGCTTTGAAAGGTGCAATGGCCTCATTTCTCTGGACTCCAGTGTGAGCTATGGTTGCCAGTGAAAACTAATGTCAGCAGCCACTGGCAGAGATGAGCTGCGAACATGAACTGTGCCAGACCTGCACAGCTCAGCAGGTTTGCTCCGGAGATCTAGCGGTGATGGTGCATGGTGGAGACCATGAATCACCCCTCACCCTGAGGTGAGGCAAGCTCTGACGGTGATGGTGGGATGGGCAGCAGCCTCAGGGGGAAATTCTGCCGCAGCTGCTGACTGAAAAGCAGGGTGAGAGCTCACACAGCTTTCTGTTGAGCGGTTCTTTGATTTTCACTGATGTGCAGTAATAAGTTCACTCAATTCAGCTCAATTAACAAACTTCTGGGACCCCTGAATGCGTGCACCTGAGAGTGCAAGCTTGGTGGACCAAACATAGTGGTCAAAGTGGGACTACAGCAGAAGATAGACCCACCTCCCTTTCTCTCCTACTTGTTCCAGTTATCTCCTTGGCATCTCCACCTACAAAGAGGGGAATATGTCAGCCAGGCTGCAGGCAGTGACTCCCCCGAGGGCTTAGCTCCATGAGGCACCATGCAAGGGCTTTTCTGTGCAGGAGTAGGGGGGCAGATAGCCAAGAGGTGCAGGGTCAGTAGAGCACCCCTGTCTCAGCTGAGGCGTGAGGGCAGGCACCCAGCCCTTCCTCTGCAGGCAGAGCAACAGCTCCTGCTGCAGCACCAGGGACCTGCCTGAGCTGCTGGCGTTTAATTTAAGCATCTTTTTGTCATCAACCCGACTTCAGTAGAAGCCAGTTCACAGGCCTTTTGCTGGCTTTCTCCTCCCAGAAGTTCTAAAACACCCAAACATTGTAAGTCAGACCCCACAGCATTTTGAGATTAACAAGGGGGAAAAACATCTCTGAGTATTTTTAAGGCAAACATATGAGGGGTACTTTTCCTGGCCGGCTGCACTACATAGGGCTGGAGTGTTTTTCACTTTTTCAGTGTTCCTTGCAATGAGAGACTCATAAAAGTCATCTTAAAAAAAAGAGAGAGATTTTGCATATATTTCAGAGCTCCAGGAGCCATGGGTTGGTTTAAATAAAGAACCAAATAGATTTCTGACATGACTAGGGGAGCTGGGAAAGCAGAGCCCAAATCGTACACACTCTCGTTATCGCATGTCATCTTCTCCAAGACAGACCAAAAGGAGGAAAACCTCGAGAGAGTTAAGTCCCTTTGCAGAGCTGAGAAAGCCAAGGCTGCAGAGCCTGTTGTTCCGCTACAGCATCCATTTGGGATGAATACTTAGAGGTACAGTCATTCTCCTAAGCAGGACGTCAGCTGCTTGACGCTTGTTAGTGCTAATGAAAATCAGACAGCCCGAGTCTGTGCTCCAGCCAGTAATTCCTCCAAGTACTGCCATTTTCACTGTCATCTTGGAGAAAAAGCTGAGATAGTGAACTTCAAACCTGTGCCAGTTTTAAACAGAGAAAAGCCATTGTAGGGTATGCGAGGGGTTTATTAGGTTGCCCTTTTACCCAGTTGGATAGGAAGGGACAAAAGCACTTGTCTTTGTAGCAGTCCTCATAAAAGTAAAATTAATGCGCAGAAGGCTCCACCATACTCCAAGGACAATTGCACTGGGACTCCCGCATGGGGAGAGCTGTCATCCTGCTGCGTGCCGTGGGATCCATGTCACACTATAGGGATGGTGACACACCAGTCCTGTGCTGCTCCATGCATGGGCCAGCAAAGCCGCTCCTCCATGACATGGTGGAAACTGTCCTTTAAAAGCGTGACTCTAACCTTTCCGCTTTCTTATTTGCCATGGGCAAGAAGCCAAGTTAAGGTTTTGTTGGTCAGGGGTGTCCAGACCACAAGGATTGTACATTTCCTGTGTGATCTTGGCCAGTTTATTCACCTCTTGGCCTTAGCTTCCTTACTTTCAAAGTCTAGGCAATAACAGCCTCTTAGAGGAAGGAAGCGTGAGGATTCGTATGTTAATATTTGTAAGACACTCGAGGGATATGTTGAGGAGGTCCATAAAAATGCCTAGCAGGGATGAGTAATGGTTTTTTGGGCATATCTTAAATTCAGCCCAGGCTGCTATTGTTCCTAGAGCACCTGTGTGCACTAAGCTTTGTAACCCTCAGCTCCAGAAAGATGGAGAAAATGGGAGAAAAAATAAAATCTCACATTGCTCCAACAGGTAGAGCCAGAGCCTGCATTCACAACTACATACATCAAACCTGCGCTAAAATCTGGATTCACTTCCAAAGATTTTTTTCCACTTTGGTCTTCAATGGAAGAATGGTCTTCAAACATTTCTTCAGTGTTTCCTTTGGTGACCATTCTGGTAGCTGGCTAGATCTGAAGTATTCACTCATTTGTTCCATGACTAGCAACCACTGAAGTGTGTGGCTTCCTTGACAAGTCTCAGCAACAGCTTTAATTTCACGCAGGCCTGGGGCTGAGTCCCCACATGGTTTGGTTGCTCCATTGCAAACCCAGACTCAATAGCAAAGGTGTCTAGGGGGTGAAACCTGAAGATTACGTTCATATAGCTGGGAAGAGAATATATCCCAAAACATGCTATTTTAGGACTTATTTCTACGCTGAAAGAATAAGACCACTGTGAAAAAAAGAGCTTTTAAGGAAGGAAAAGCGGCTGTCTGACGGTGGGTAGTAGAAAGTGATCCATGACTTTATTAAAGAATAGGGTGGTGTTCATGAAACTAAATTTGAAAGTGTTTTCCATTCTAGGAAAGCACTGGAAAAGGCTGAATCTTGTAATATGATATTACTTCACTTGCTTTGCTGGGGTAACCTAGCGCTTTGCAAAGCCATACAATCTTGTTTGTGCATGCAGCCGCTAGCGTGGTATTGGGAGGACTTCTCTGGTTGCCATTCTGGATAGGTTGTCTTTTCATGAACTGATTAAACATGTAGCACTGTGAATAGCCTGACTTTTTGCATGGTATCCTGGAAGTCTTAGGTCCAGGGAATAAGAAAAGCCTTTATCAATGACATCTATTTTATCAGGACTATTTGTGAAGCGGTTGAATGTGAGAGTTTGGGAGAAGCTGGAGAAGTGCAGCAGTACACAGGACCTTGTGCTTTTTTCCACTTGCAATAAGAAACCCTGCTTGATCAGTAAGAAATGGAGAGGATGTCAATGCAATCAGCTTTCAACGCCACCTTCGCAGTCCCTGCCTCCCTGCTGCATATAGGGATGCCAACAACCACAGTCATCTGTTCCTATGCTGCTTGGGTTGCACCTGGATGGCTTGCAAACCAGAGTAATTGCTCAGGCCTGGTGTGACTACAGGGGCAGCAAAGCAATGGTGACACTATCCACAAAAGAAAGAGCTGCTGAGGACATGGGAATTGCTATAAATAACTTCTTATTCAGTTGTAAGTTGTGCAGCCCCATGCAGACAGGCAGAAATTCGCCTAAGAATGGCATCCTGAGACTTACAGTTGTTCAGGCTTACCTCTTACAGAGCCAGGGGGGAGAGGAGAGCAGGATTAGGCCATACAATTGATTTTTAAGGCTTATGAAATGTGGCTGTCAAGCCTTCTGTATGAGTATTTGCATGATGCAGAAGAAAACATAAAACCAGTTGAAGCCCAGGGCAGCCCAAACAGGAGTCCTGGAGGGTCTTCTTGCCCTTCTGTGCAAGACAGCTTGTGAAAACAGATGTGCTCTGACAGAGGCTGGGTTTTGTAGCTGGAAAATGAGCGCGAATTCCAAAGCAGAGGGCCCTCGATGAAACATAGCTTGCTGCCAGGGATTCCTCCTCCCTCCCCCTCTCCCTTCTCCAAGACACTGACACTGGAAATGGTCCTGCTGATTAGACAGCGTCTGAGCTGACGAGCCCAATGCTGGAACACAGAGTACTGTTCTGATGCCCACGTTTTCAGAAGGAAGTTGAAAAATTGAGGAAGGTGCCAAAAACAGCCACAAGAATGATACATGGGCTGGAAGAAATGGCTTACACAGCTTGTGCTGTTTAGCTTATCGGAAAGAATATTGAAAGGACATTATACCACGTAAGTACCTTCTCTTGAAAAGAAAACCCACAACCAAACCCAGCTTATAAAGGGGTCTTTAATCTATCAGCACAAGGCATAGAACTGGTGCTGGAGGGCAAGGCCAGACAAATTCCAGCCAGGAAAAAGGATTTTTGTTTTTCCCCTAACTGACTGTAAGCAATTGCTCTGGGGAGGGGACCACGCTCCATCTCCTTGCGTCCAGGCAGATCATTGCCTTATGATGCCATCAATTCCTGGGTACTGGGTCTCAAACAGATGCGATCTGCTGCATCCTGGAGCCTGAAGGAGAAAATGCAATGATCTCTTCTGGCTTGAGGCTTTCTCATCATTCACAGCAAGGCAGGAAGAAAGAGACCTACTGTTCAGTAGCCACAACCCAAAATATAAATTTACCACTGAGAAGCACCACTCATGCCCTCTGGCAAAAAAACCCAACAAGTCTAATCTACAGCTATGGATGTTGAAGATGTTCAAGGGGCTGGTGCCCAAGGAATCACATGTGGTGGGACATGACAGTGGCTGTTTTTCTCCTTTGTGTGCTGAAAGACAGTGAATACCAGGCAAGCCTTCATTGCGCTGTGTGTGATTTCAGGTCAGACAAGCTCTTGACTCACCCGTGATACCTTCCTCTGCTGGGATTTCCAAGCTGGTGCGCCCATAAGAGGCCATGCATGATGAGTCCTTGCCTTTACTCTGTGGCCAAAACCAGATCAAAAATAGCCCCAGGCTTTGCAAATCCAGAAGCAGACCCCAGAAACAGGAGGCAAGAGCCAGCGGCATGGTTCCACATACCTCCACAGGGCAGGGCTGGCCTAAATTGAGCACTGACCGGAACAAGAAAATGACCTACTGGAAATAGCATAGCCCAGCTACCCTTGTGCCATTTCCACCTGTGTAACAAGGTGTAAAACATTCCCCAGTGGAAGCATTAGCTTGTTTTCAGCTGTCTCTGAATAGGTGTAAATACTTACTCAAAGCATGGACCAAAAAAGAAAAAAAAAAAAAACAGAAAAAAATAGCTTTAAATGCTTTAACATTCAAGAAAAGTACTCTGTGTACCAGGAGTTTTAGTGATCACTTTGGGAGAGCCAAGTGTCTGAGCAAATTAGCCTTGGATCCGAGCAGCCTTGCAAACGGCTGTCTTAGAGTGAGCAAATACCATATTATTAAAGACAAATGAAAGTAGCAATTGAACTGAAGAAGACAAAGAGTTTTGCTCACGTGGATTTTTTTCTGCGAGCACTTCTGAGATCAAACCTGATAAGAGCCAAGCCTCTATTATATTCATTGGCCTCCTAATGATTATTTAGTGAAGGTCTTATGCAAATTACGCATGTCACAATCCCCACTGCTATTTGGAGCCAGTGGTTCATTTTAGTTTGAAGATTATGGTGTAGCGTGAAACTTGTTTGTTCAAGCAGTGCTCCCTCTCTAACCTCCTTGAGAGGCTCCACTGAACACAGCACTTCCATGTTTGTCAGGAATGTGTCTCTTATTTCCAGTAAATACAACAGCTAATTAGCTAGGGAGAGGGACCCAAAGAAAACAAACATGGCTGGATCAAAGACTGAAATTTCTGTAGCCTTTGAAATCCAGAGGAGGTTTTTGCAGCTGGGGAGCATGATACCAGGTGAGGGCCATCTTACATGGCTTGGCTGGGCATCTGTAAAAGCCAAAACCAAGCTGCCATGGCAGAGCAGAGACACACTCCATGTGAGCCCAGATTGCTCCATATGTATGCAGAAGCCCATGCAGGCTTTTGCAAATGTGTACCAGAAGGGCATTAACTCCTTCTGGGGTATGATACAAATTTCCTTTGATGAGATGATGAAGAAGCGCCATGGTACCTACTTTCCCTTCAGTGTGCTTTTTTCAAATGAATTATTCCTGTCCAGCTGAATCCTAAATCCTTCCCACAACAGCACGGGTAGGATCTGGGTGTTATCAAATTGAGCATCCCCTCTAAAGCATTTGCTCAGTGGTCAAAGTAGCCATGTCTAGGCTTGCGTGAAGAAGAGCATTCAAAACCCTGTGTGCTCACATGAAAGCTCATGCTGTGCAGTCCTAATTTCCTGGCAGGCAGCCTGAGCAGCCAGATGTGCCTGACACATTGCGGGACTGATGGCATCACACCATGCAAAGATCCCTGTGCAAGCCCAGAGGGCAGTACCAGCAGAGAGAAATTAGCTCGATGTGTGAAGATCCAAGGGATACAAGCTGCAGCAAAGCAGTTTACTCCTCTGCTGCTGCTGCCATCCACAGAGCAAGGTCATCCAACACACACTAAATATTTCTGTGCTGTGTTCTCTGGCTGTGGCCTTTGGAAAGTTCCTCAAGGCTGTTGTGTGGGCATGCCCTCATGGCTACTTTGGAAGGCTCCTCGCTGCCTGACTTCCACAAAACTTAGCATCAGGGGACCAGGACTCATTGTGGGTTGCATGGGAACTGCAGGAGCATGGGCTGCAGGCTTCACTGACTGCAGTTTTGGTGGTGCTGCTCAAAGCCCGGCTCCTCCACATGGATCTGGTGCTGAGTCCTCACTGCCATCAACCCTAAATTTACAAATTGTCAAAGTAATCTCTGCATTGAGCCTGCTCTGCTCGGGCTCTCTAAATTGCTAATCTTGCCTGGGACTCCTCCTAGTAACAAATATGTTTGTGCCCAACATGATAGTAAACACAAGAGGTGGAGTAAAAATCATGCAGAGCCAAGAGTTCTAAAAGAGGGGGCTCCCTATATTGAGCTGAGAAGCTGGCTTGGTTCCTTTTTTTTTTTCACTTGGACTGGCTTCGTGAGCAGAACAAAGCATCAGATGTTTTCCCTTTCCTTGTCCACACAGTGTGTCATCCTCTCTGTATGACTGTGCTGGCTCAGCCAGAGGCAGCAATGACTGCTATGGCCAAGTGGGGAGTGTGGTGCATTCAGCAAAGACAGAACTCTCACAACTTTGCATGCTGTCAAGATCCAGCAGTTGTAATTAACCTGTCCTTTTTCTGCAGCTTTTTTGATGTAGTGTCCAGGAAGGGCCAGAAGCTGGGATTGCTCCCTTTTTGTGCGCCTGTCAATACATTGCAATATTTGTTATATATTTTACTTATTACATACATACAGATGCAGCCTATGAGCATCTAAAATGCAAGCCTGTGCTTTATGTTTTCAGTGCAGCTGGATCTGAAAAGTGGAGAATATGGCACATGCTGTCAAACCCAGGCTTCCCAAAGTCCACCTTCTGAGTCTTTGCTCTATGCTGATGAAGTTGTGAATAACACATCAAGGTTAAAGAGGGTCAAGGTCAGATTTACACCCACTAGGCCTAATCAATACCCAGCTAAGACCATTGATTTAAATGGCTGTTCAGCATAGTAGAATCTGAGAGGCACTGGAATAGACAGGTTATACTCTCTCACACTTACTGCACTCAGGGATCTGCTCAGATCTTTATAACAAAGGTCCCTAACTGCTCTTTTGCAGCGTTCTTTAGACATAGCATCCAAGGAAAAAGTATAAGCCAGACTCCAAGAAGCTGAACCCATATGATCTCTGGCATACACCTGGATACTTCCCTCTCTGCCTTGAATTCGTGCCAACAGCAAATCTCCATGAGGTTTTGTGGGCGACTGATCATCTGCCACTGTTCACACCAGGCAGCCCAGATCCTTCCTTTGTGGCATAACCACTCTATGAGATTTGGATGAGCTTGTTCAACTCATGACGCTGGAAGGAAACTATTCCTGTGTATTTGATGATGAAGCTGGTTTTCTCCCCGAAGCCACTCGTAGTGGGGTTCAGCAGCCATAAGGGAAGGGGTAGGGCAGCAGATCTGGGAGTGAGGGAGAGAGAAGTGGGAGGGATGGGAGGAGGAGAAGGACCCTTGTCCCCTCCCTGGGTCCCAGGAAACTGCATGTGGGTTAGCATTTACAAGTCATTTCCTTGGATCTGTATCTGTGTTCAGCGTGGGAATACTCACTCCAGGGTACTTCACCTATTCAGATTGTGTGGAGAAGAGTTATTCAGTTGTCCCCTGGAGAAGAAGCTCTGTTTGCCTACTGCTGTGATGGAGCTGCTGCTTCTGGCCAGCTGGTTTTGTCCCAAGACAGAGCTTTCCATGACACTGGCCCAAGTCTCAGCCATCAGCCCCATGGCTTCCCATAGGAAAGCACAGATGCCAGTCATTCTCTCTGCTTCTGTTTGCCATGAACTACACGTGTCCTGTGTAGGTGCTGTGTGATGGTACGGAAAGAAGGGTGCAGCACCATGCCTACAACCCAGTAACAAAACCCCATTCACCACTTCCAGTCTGTGCCAGGCTGCCTCCCATTTCCAGCTGGGAACCTGTGTGCTTCATGCTCCTTTGTGAGCAAATCTATTCACTATACCCTTTTCTGTTTGCATCGTTAGACCTCAAGCTCCTATGACTTGCAATTTGGGCTATGGTAATTTGCTGTCACAATCCCCCCCCACCCTACCCAAGTGCCTCCTCCCTCTGAACCTATTGTCATAAAAATCTTTCTAACTTTTGGCTAATTGGCAGAGGTTATGTGCATGCTTCAGAGAAAGGGCAAATCATTATAACCTCCTGCCTTTGTAGTCAATTATGGATTGTTGTCCCAGCTCAGCTGATTTGGCAGGCGGCGGCATTGCAGTAAAAAATGAAAGCCTTTAGCCAGCGTGCCTGACATCTCTGCTTGAAAGCAGCTCAAACCAGAATCCTGTACCTCACTTCGCACCCCAGTCTGGGAAGAGATGAGCTTTGGATGCGATCCTGTCCCAGGACTATGCAGATTGGGTTAGTCTTTTAATCATTCATTTGTTCCTTTTTGGCCAGGTCAAAGGTGCTGCTTTCTCAAATGCAGACTGGTTTGCTGCAGCATTTGGGGTCAGCCCCTTAGGACCATCTTTGCAGGAGTGGATGCTTAGGTGGATCCTCACCACTGCTTTTATCCTGTCCCCTTCCTTGGCCCTTGGTTTTCCTCCTGCAGTGCAGAGGGGAGATTGCCTCCCACCTGGGCTCCTTCATCAACCTTGGGTGTTCTTGAGGGGCAACACGATGTAGTTTCCAACTAGAGCAACACATGCAGAGACATAGGCACTTGCATTTTCTCTGATGGTTCAACCTTGACCAAGCTGCACAGACTTTGTGTCCTGAAACAAATGTTTGAGGAATGTCTGAGATTTGTGTTCACAAAGACACACTCATTATCTCCTGTGCTTTAATAACTAATTTACAAAAGCAATTCAATTTCTTGTCTAGACAATACCAGCAACTGTGTAGGGGCACAAAATCCAGAGATGAAACCAAGACTGAAGGGTTTGAGTGTCCCTTTAGCCACAGTTGCAAAACAGAAGCTGAAGTATTTATTTTCTTTGTAGAAATTTGAGGAAAACAAGATATTTGTACAAAAAGCAGGACCCTGGAGCATGCGTAGGGGCATCACTAGGCAATGTCCAAGCACTCTGTTTGCCAGTCTACCACTTGCTATGGCAGTACTCATTGTGCAGCCATTCAGAGAATTGCAGAGGAAAGCACTCTGGGAGGTTGCTCAAACGAAGGGCAGTCAGACAGCACCTTCTCAACCATCTGCTACAGAGTCTGGGGCAGTGCAGCACAGAAACACATCTGTCTCTGCAGTGAGTTTAGGTTAAGCCAGGGTTTTCAACCTGTTTTGCTCCATGCCCACTTTTACACATCAGTTCTTGCTTTCACATCACTAGTGTTGTTTGTGGTTGCAAACCACCCATATCACATTTCCCTATCACAACCCCAATTGAAATAGCTGTCTCACATTTTGGGGGTTCCTAGGGCACACCATCAAGGTAGTGCTGGATCAACAGGTTGTCATGATGCCACAGAAGATGGTTATGGATGGTCTAGTCCTGAGGCTGCAGGGTGAAACTCGAAGAAGAATATAAATCACAGTGGGTCTCAAAGGTTGCTGTACTTGGGATCTTCCACTTAAGATGGACAAGCTGGAAACCAGCTCCTAACCTAAGATCTTTGGCTTCTTTTGCTAATTTTGCACATGAAAAACCTCAGGTTTCTGGTTTGCTGTGAAAACAAAGTGTCCTTCATCCTACTTGAGGTTCAAGATTTTCATTGACATAAAACCCCCAAGGACTCCAGCCATTTGGCATCCTGTAAGAGTGCTAAATGTGCTAAATTCTAGCCTATAGGAGAGAACCAAAACCAAGCCTCTGAGACTGCAAGCAGCCATCTGCTCCATAATAGGAGTGAAGAATTAAGTTGTTCAGTCCACGAGACTTATCCAACAGAAAATCAGAATTCATTTAATATCTTAATATTTAATGTTTGCAGTGTCTGTGTACAGAGCAGATATTTGAGAACAGGTAGCTCTGTAACCTTGCAGGGGCATTGACCAAAGGATGAGAGCTAACACCAGAAAAATTGGAAGCAGAAATAAGGCACAATTTTTAACAGCACAAGTGGTTAACCAGTGGAAGTGCTTCCTTGGAACCTGTGTGCAAAGCCTTTAAATCATCTCTGGATGTTTTTCTGGCTGATAGACTCTAACTCATCCAGAGCTTAGGAGCTTGCTGAAGGCATTCCCAGATAAAAGGCCTGAGTGAGAAGAAGAGATGAGCTACAAATAACAGCTCCATCTGCCACTCCTGGTTCCAAACACGGAGAAGGGCAGGCCAGGCACATAGCCTTACCTGCAGTCTGGCTATGGGTTTCCTCTTCTGTCTCTAAACCCTTCCCTAGTGCTGACATGAGATGCTGAACAACCATCCCTTTCCTCCTACCCCAGGCTTTTTGTGTCACCTGGCGCAAAATAACCAAATATTTCTGGAAGAGCAGGGCCCAGTTTGTGGTTTCTCAATGAAGTCATTCCTTGTGCTTTAAGGGACAGCAGAAATGGGCTCTTACACGGCAGTAGCATAAATTTCCAGGAAGCTTGACAAGATTAAGCAGAGCACTACCTGCCTGCATGCTTGTCCTGCAGAAGAGGTGGCACTGAAGGTGATGAACACCATATCTCACCCCCTTGGACAGCTCAAGTCGGGTGAGGTATTTTCATATGTGATTCCTACTGAGCTCAGTGCAAGTAGTCACACTGGTAAAACTGAGCATTAGAATGGGCTTTTCTACTTAGGAGCAAACTTGAACAGGAACAAAGATACTAGTGTTACAAGTGCAGGTCACCGAGTCAAGTGCTGGTATTAGCATCAAAACTGATCACACTGGGCTGCCTCCATGGTCAACGAGCCCAGGATGAGTTTCTTCTCAGCCTAAATCTATTACCCAATTTAGGGCAGAAAAACCTCTTCCTAAAGGTGTTCATTTTATTTCACTGATCAAAGGGAGCCTGGGGCAAATAGGTCAGAGGCACATGGCAGCTTTCAGGTACCTGATGGTGGGCGAGGTGCAGTCCAACTGTGACAGGAGCCCATGGCTCTGCTGCTGCTCTGCAGCGAGATGGGTCTGTCCTCTCCTCTCCCTCAATTCAATCCTTTTCCTGAGCTTTACAGGCACTTTAAAGTAAGTCTCCCTTTGCAAAGAGGCTCAGTAAGGCCTGAGCTTGGTTTAGGATTTTTCCCATAGGACAGCAATGTCCTAATAATATCCTCAGCATAAAGCAAGGGAAGACTTTAGGAGGAAAGAACACAAGGTTCTCCTCTCTCTTATTCAAACACATCTAAATTGCAGCACTGGTTTTCTTAGCCAAACCTTTCTTTGGCTATCCAGAAATGCCATGTGGATTTGCATCAGCTTCTGCTGAATAGCCCAAAAATAATTAAAAATAAAAGAGCCTGTAGGAATTATGTTCAATGGAGGACTCCATTTCAGGATTCTAAAATCAAGTGAAAAATCAAGCGAAAAATAACTCACAAATACTTTCTTGCTTTTAACATTGCCTCAATTTTATCTTTTATAAGTACTTAAAATCTCTCAAAGTTGAAAAGCACCTCTTAGTTCCCAGCTGAAACAAAACTTTCTTCAGGAAGGTTTTTTCCTTATTAATTCATTGATTCACTTCAAATTTTAAAAGAATTGCATTTCTGGTCAGCTTAAATCTGAACTTTCAATGAACTATACCAGCTACTGAGCTGCTTTGTAAGCTGAATTAGTTAATGAAGTGCCTGTTCTCAGTGCCAAAGATGTCTTTGTCGCAAATTACTAACACCTAGAAATGTAAATAACCCTCCAAAATCAGTTCTGAGAAGACCACATTGACTGATTTGTTTTAAAAACAACTAATGGGTTATATTGCTTGGCCGGTTAGTACTGATTTATTTTGAGCAGTAATTAACCACTCTGTGAGTATGAAGTGTATTATCTTTTGCCTGTAAGAAAATGTAGTTATAAAGAAGGATCAATACTGATCCAGCTAAGTCTTGCTGCGCTGATAAATTGCTGCCATTTGCATTCATTATTTGTACTGTTTTTAGGTACCTAAGTACATTGTATACAAGTGCATTGTTAATTAAAAAGTAATAAAATATCCAGTTAATTTATGGGCTGCAGTTAGCCCCACTGAAAGGCTGGCACAGGGTGCGAGGGGGTAGACCTCCTCTCCCTGCGGAGCACGTGTGCAGTTATCAGTGGTGAGGACAGTCTAACCTTCCTCCTGCCCCGATGTTATCTGACCTGGTCTGATTTCCAGTAAACTGCTGCTCACAGGTTTGTCAGCCTGACCGCACATGGAGGGGGAGCCTGCCTCTTGCATGTGGCATGACCCCAAACCACTCCATTTTCCACACCCCAGCACCTGCTACCAGCCTGTCCTGCAGACCGGAGCACCCAAAAAAGTGCTTTCAGGGCAGGTAGGAGGCCTGGACCTGGTGTATCACCCATGACTGTAATTTTAATGTTTTGGGTAACTGCTGTCTCTGAGTGATGCTGGAGTGCAACAGCTTCACTTGCCCCTGCACCTCCACATAACCTGGAGGGCAAACACCATATATACTAAAAGAGCCAGTAGAATCTAGCAGAAAAGCACCATATAACCTAAAAGAGACATCCTGTTGATGTAAGGTGCACACCACTTTTTCACTCTTTTTTATTTGTCTGTAAGTTTTCTGAGCAGCACAGATTGCAGTGATTGCAGCCACTGCTAGGGAGCTTCCCCTAACATGGTCTCCCAAGTAACTTCCCTTCATCTCCAGCAACAAAATGCCCCTTTTTTTGCCCTTTAAATACAGCATTTGGCTGTTCTAATCATACGGCACCAGATGGGTTAAGGCTGTATTCTTTTTTAAAGTGCATTATTTATTTATGGTGCTTTTGTTGTGTATTCCAGCTAGGCAAGATTTTGCCTGCCGGTCGAGCATGCAGACCTGATACAATAGCCTGTGTAGTGTGTCTTGCAGCCAGGCAAACACAGTAAGCAGGCAGATGCAAGAGTAAACAGTTGCCACATATTTTCCTCTTCATATTTCTGTGTTGTGGGATTACAGTGTTTATGTTCTATATTTTTTTTTATTATATTTTATGTGTAGAGTGGTGAGAGACCTGCTGTGCTGCTTAAACACATGGTATGTTCTACGTAACTTACCTTCCACCCATGGCCTCCTGTAGCATCTACTCAAAAGCCCCAGCTCCTGGGGCCCAGTGATTATTCAGCAGTTTAAGGACTTTTTCCTGCTTAACTTAAAATAATTGTATCTCCTCATGACTGGGGAAAGCTGCTTGAAGGAGGCTCATCTGTGAAAACAACCAACAGGCGTGGTTTCTAAAACCCTGTGGTTTTTTCCAAATCCAGTCTTATGATTTTTCATATTGGCTGAGGAGGGGAGAAATCTGCCTCGTGATCCTTGGTTCTCATTAGTGGCCCTGTCGTCATCGTTACGTGTGGGAATGCAGCTGGTGAATCTGTGCAGCTCTAATACAAAACATCAATGCAGCATCCATCGCTTTCCTCCACAGCGCTGGGATGAATGAGGAATCCCCACGGGACAATTGGCACATCCAGGGGTATGGCATAGGGCAGCCACCTCTGTCAGTCTCAAGCCATGGCTCACTGGAAACTTGGGAATAGTCAAGCAATGGGGTTTCACACTTAGGAAGTTGCATATGTTCAGTATGTCTAATTCACACTCTTCTATTCGTCTATGATATTTATATCAATATCACAATCAATGACGAGCAATATTTACAGCGTTACACCATGCTATGTATGCATTTATAAATCAAACAAGGTAACTTTATATTTACCAAAAAATGCAGAGGGGGAAAAAAGTGGCAGTGGTCTAATATGTCTAAAAATAAGTCCATAAACTGGAATTGTTGTATGGAGCAGATACGAGCATAATGACATTTGTCTTAAATATAGCAGAAAAACATCAGAACAGCAGAACTTTTTGCAAGTTAACAGGAGAAGCCCAAAGTGAGGCGTTCCAGAATTTGGGGTTTGCCTCCATTTTCAGAGGTGGGGAGTGAAAAGAAAAGCTGAAGAAGGGAGCAGTGAGGACCTAATCTAAACTCCTGAACCAAACAGAATGTTTCTGAGTGCCTAGAGCTGCACTGGAAAGTCTGCATGATAAGTTGTGCAAAACCTGCCAAATCCTTGCACATGATTTGGATCCCAGCAAAATCTCCCTCTCCTGTGGTAAATTTTGTGTTTCTAGACAGCATCCATCTTCAGCCATAGTGTGTAAGTCTCTCACTGCAGAGGTTAGATGGTACACTTAGCTGACGCCAAACCGCTCTTTTCCATGTGTCCATCCTTGGGCTTCCCAGGGCAGTAGCGGATCTTGCTCCCCCAATGCCACAGCAATGTCAGCATGCTCCTCTTCACTTACCAACCCTGCTAGCTGCTGGCTGCACATCCCAGCCCAAGAAACCCCTGGCTTATTCCTGGAGAGCAGAGGTGAAATAATGGAGATGCAGTGCCCAAGACCCACAGTCTGGGAACAAAGGCGCAAACCTCTCTCCTTGAGAGACGAAACCTTCTTGAGAGAGGTTTCATGGACCAAACTGCTTAGCGGAAAAAGTTGAGGAAATAATAGATTTGAAGTCAATGGGATTGATTTACACCATACTGTGGCCTTACTTCTAACCCAAATATCACGAAAAATAACTACCTAGAGGGTTTGAGCTCTTTTTTTTTAAAGGCAGATCAACTGTTATTACTAGAAAAAGCAAACAAAGGCTTAAGGGCACAAGGACATCTTCAGCCTTCTAGATCTGAAACCTTTCTTTCATTTCTCCCATAGTTTCCAATAAATAATTCCAATGTCTGAAACATTAAAAATATAAAACATTTAAATAATAACACTTTAGCTGTAACTAAAATTATGTATGGTGTGCGTGGCATGTACAGTATGTATTCTATTATA
>WYDI02000517.1:0-15895 GCA_009867235.2 Psittacus erithacus
GACACACGCGGGAGGTGTGTGGCGACACAGGGGGCACATGGGCGCCTGTGAGAGGTGGGGGGACGGACACACGGGGGCACACATGGAGGCACCGGTGGGAGATGTGGGGGACGTTGGGGATAGATGGGAGCCACACGGGGGGGCACACGTGAGTGGCACACATATGAGGTGCGGGGGGACACAGGGGACGCATGAGGGACTCATGGGGGCATATGTGAGAGGTGGGGGGGCCACACTGGGGGGCACACGTGGAGTTGGGGGAGAACATGGGGGACATACGGGGGGCATATGTGGGATGTGTTATGGGAGACATGGGAAGCACACGTGGGATGTAGGAACACAGGGGACACATGGGGGGCACATGAGGGGTGGGGGTGTACATGGAGGGCACATAAGGGACATAGATGTGATGTGGGGTCACACAGAGGGAACACGCAGGAGGTGGGGACACACATGTGACATGCAGGACAGGCACACATGGGACATGGGGGGACACAGGAGACGTGTGGGGCACACAGAGGGGACACATGGGACATGTGGGAGACATGGGACATACACAGGACACACAGGGTTCAAGAAGGAGAGAGGGCACAGGAGACGCATGTGACACAAGATGGCACACGCAGGGGGCACAGGAGTGACAGGGAACGCAGGGAGCATGTGCATGGGGACACACAGGGAACACGTAGGAGTCACTTCTGGGACACACAGGAGCCAGGCTGGGGACAGTGAGGGGTGTAGAGGCAGGGGCTGAGCGCCACCACGCTAGGGACAGCACTGTGACCAGCCACAGAGCCCTGGGGGTCGCAGGGGACACCGGGGTGGGCGGCCATGTCCTGGCCACCATGGTGACCTTGGAGCGGGGAAGGCACTTCGAGGTGTCCCCACACGGCAGGAGGTGTAGTCCTGGGACGTGACACCCCTGCCATCCCCAGCATCACCCCTCGGAGTTGTGGGACAACGCAAGCGGCACCCTGGGTTTTGGGGTCAGGATGGGTGACAAACTCACTGGCATGCTCCGGCTTGGCTCCAGTGCCAGTGAAGCCATCCCACAAGGGTGACCTTGGCCTTTTGGCCTTGCCAGGGCAGGAAGCTCTGTGGGCAGGGGCCCGGCCCCCCAAAAGAGCATTCATCGGGGCGCTGGGCACCCACTGGTGTACCCACAGCTATAAACCCCGCCTGACTTCCTCAAACCCACTATCACCCGGAGGGGAGGGAGCTGTGCCTCAGTTTCCCCACCTGCGCCCTGATCGGGGGGGTTTGAGGAGCCCATGGTGTACCCACGAGCCCTGAAGCCAGATCCTTGGGCTACAGCTGCATCCTGCCCGGCGTCCATCACTTGTGCAGGTCATGGCAGAGGGGCTCCTCTGCTCCCACGCATCCCCACTTCTCTGGGGCGTTCACGCAAAGCCGGTCCTCGTTAAGAAGGGTGAGAATGGAGTGGGGGAAACCTACGGGGGAGACGCAGCAGCAGCCTCAGCCCTGCTGCGGCGCCCCGCATCACTTCCGCAAGAAGAGGTGAAGTACCGCTGGGGTAAACCCCCTTGCAGCGGCGCCGCTGGTGTAGTGGTATCATGCAAGATTCCCATTCTTGCGACCCGGGTTCGATTCCCGGGCGGCGCAAAACATTTTGAGGCCGTTTTAATTTGCCTTTTTTCATTAGTTATGATGTGTTTCTCACCCGCCGTAGGGGCGGTCCCGCGGGGGCTGCTGGGAGCTGTAGTTCCAGCACCTCATCCAGCACCCTCGGCCATGCAAGCGCCGGCGGCTGCGGAGCGCAACAAGGGCCCGATCCTGGCGGTGCTGCGGCAGTACGCGGGGTGCGGCCCCGGCGAGCTGCGGGTGCTGGAGGTCGGGGCGGGCGCGGGGCTCCACTCAGCGCACTTCGCTCAGGCTCTGCCCCACACCCGCTGGCAGCCGTCGGACATCGACCCGCGGGCGCTGCGCAGGTGAGCGGGGATGTGGAGGGCTGGGGAGGGCCATGGGTGGCTGTGGGGAGACAATAGGGACTATGGGGGCACATCCTGCATCCCCTTACCCGACCCTCCCGCCCGTGGCCCCACTGCCGGGCTTCCCCCCCTCCCCGCGCTGCTTTTTATTCCCGGAAAGAGCCGATATCCAAGCCTGGAATGACCCGGGCTCCACAGCTAAATGCTTGTTTTATTGCAGAGAAGACTCAGTACTGAACCCTCAGCCAGCCCCAGTTTCCCTGTTCAATTGTTTTCTCCGGAAAACCACAATATTCAACTCTTGGAAGGCCCCAGCTCCCCTGCTTGACGCTTTGTTTTTCCCAGGAAAACCACCACACTCAACTCATGGTCAGCGCAGGCTCCCCAGGCCAACACTTGCTATGTATTTCCCAGAAAATCCCCGATATCCAAGCCCCAAACAGCCCAGGCTGCCCAGCTTGGCACTTCATTTTTCCCAGACAGCCCCAGTATTCCCCCCTCCACCAGCCCATCCCACTATGGAGCCATCCCTGCCTGCCAAGTGCCCGCTGTGCTTTGTTACCCGTGATGCTCCATGGTGATTCCAGGCTGGATGCCCGGGACAGTGGCAGCGGCTCCCACCCCCCTCCATGTCACATCGGCCTTGTTGGGCCCTACTTGTTTGCTCTGTGTGGGTCCAGCCGCAGCCAAATGCCCATTCCAGGCATTGCAGCGCCAGGCTCAGAAGGCGTTGGTTTCCATTCAGGAAATAGACCCACTGGAGAGGAATCCCCACCGTAAGAAAATGACGAGCGCAGTGAGGGGGTGCCAAATGCTGAGCCTGTCCATGGGGCTGCATCGGGTGTCCTTCCCACCACCACCTCTCAAACAGTGCTTTTAAATAATCCTCCATGAGGTTGTGGTTCCCTGCTCCAGCCGGGAATGGAGACCCGGGTGGTGAATGGGCCAGAAAGGGTATAAATCACTGCAAATCACACAGTGCTGGTGCAGCAGTGCTGGGGCATGCAGGTGCAGGCAGCACGCGGGCAGCCTGAGCACGTGGGTGCAGGCAGCACATGCAGGCAGCGGGGAGGGTGGCATGCTCTAGCTGCCCTGCTGGATGGGGACTGGGGTTATTTGGGCACTAGGATCTCTCAGTCCCTGTGCCACTGTTTGTCTGGCTACTGCCAGTTCTCCAGGTGCCTGTTGGGAAGAAAAGAGACCCCCTTGTCCTGTGTAGAGCCCCCCACCAGGCTGCACTGCAAGCACAACCTTATTATTTGCCGTCAGAAACTCCCCCTGGGGGATGCTGTGAGCAGCCAGCATGGGCAGGTTTTCGGCAGAGTGCAGAGGGTGCCCTGGCTGGTGCTGACGTGGGATTTGGTGCCCGCAGCATCGCTGCCTACGCCGAGGCCATGCAGGTGCCCAACGTGCTGCCCCCCATCCTGCTGGACGTCTCACAGGGCTGGGAGACCTGGGGGGGCACCCAACCCGCCAGCCTCGACCTCCTGGTCAGCATCAACATGATGCACATTGCGGAGCTGGCCTGCACCGAGGTGAGCAGTGGGGCAGGGCTGCACCCAGACCGGCCTCTGACACATCCCTGGCCCTGGCTCTGGAGGTCCCATGGGGTGTCCCAAGCCACCTGATCCCCAGTCCCCACTTCTCTCTTCGCCAGGGCCTATTCAAAGGTGCTGGGGTGCTGCTGAAGACCAGAGGTGTGCTCTTCACCTACGGGGTGGGTGCTGCTCGGCTGAGCGCCCTGGTGCAGGGACATCCTGCTGGGTGTGGGGTGGCAATGGTGGTGCTGGGGAGGGTGGATGGGAAGGCAGCTGCAGGGTATGACTGAGGAATGGGGGGTGTTGGGTTTGAGGAGTCTCAGCTTTCTGGGGCACATACTGAGAGCTCTGGATGGGACGGCTTTGGCTGTTTGCTGCCGGGATGGGAGGGATCCTGTCCTCCCTCACCCCAACAAAAACAGGGGTGGAGGCGCCCATGGTTTGTGACGGTACACACTGTGAGTGACAGGGCCCATGGTCCCTCTTGGGTCGCGTCTCCTCCCTTGGCGTGGTGGTGGCAGCAGCCCAGGGGCTGGGAGGTGCTCAGGGGGGGACACACGATGGCTCCTGTCTGCAGCTCCAGCTTTGTGTCCTGGCAGCCCTACGCCGTGGATGGCCGGATCAGCCCCCAGAGCAACGTGGACTTTGACCGCAGCCTGCGGCAGAGGTACGGGAGGGTGCTGGGGAGGGGCCAGGGCCGCTGGTGGCTCATCCTGCCTGTCCTGCCCGTGCTGCCCATCCTGCCTGTGCTGTCTGTCCTGCCCATCTTGCCCATGCTGCCAGCAGCCATAGGGAGCTCGTTCCCTGCATGGTCCTTCAAGACCTAAAGTGGCTGGGGGGAGCCCTCTCCACCTGAGGGCACTGCTGGGAGATGGGGCAGCTCCCGGGGGCGATATGTCTGTCTGACCCACATCTCCCTCCCCATCAGCAACCCCGCCTGGGGTCTTCGGGACACAGCGCTGCTGCGGCACTTGGCCGAGGCCAATGGGCTGCACCTTGAGAGGATGGTAAGAGCTGGGGTGTGCGGGGTGGGGGGGTCCCTGTGCCAGTGGGGACCCCTTGACCCCGGCTCCATGCTTCCAGGTGGATATGCCGGCCAACAACAAGAGTCTTATCTTCCGCAAGCTGTAACCTGCCTGTAACACCTCTCGGCATGGCCACCCCCCATTGGTACCCCCTCGAAAGGGTCACACTGCGGTGATGGGACAGCGCCTTGCTCACCCCAGCTGGGGCTGGGTTTGGCTGAGGGGCCTCCCTTTGCAATGGGGTGGCCCAGAGGAGCTACCTTGGGGGGCAGAGGCATTGGGGGGGAGAAACACCACGGCCATGGAGTAAAGCTTGCTCGGTGCCAGCTTCCCTGGAGGATGCTGTGCTGGGGGTGGCGTGACCCATCCCTCTTCCCATCCCCTCCCCAGGACTGTGATGCTGCTCCCCACAATAAACCCCGAGGCTTTGTCCCCCCAATGCTTGTAGCACTGGCCCTGGGGGAATCCCCAATCCCCCCCAAGCACCAACGAATGGAGGGGATCACATCCTGCACCGGGAGCACCTTGGGGTGCTGCACTGCCCCCAGAGGCTTTGGTGCAGGGGGCAGGTTTTTATGAGGGGAGGTTCCTGGTAGATCTCCCACCCCTCTGCAGCCCAACCCACTCTTTTATTGCTGCTGGCCAGGCTGGAGGGTACACAAGGGGCATGTGGCAGATAAATTACAGGGGAGGTGGGAGCTGGGGCTGAGCATGCGGTTGTGGGGAGCTATGTGGTGGGGGTAACCCCAGGATACAAGCACTGGTGTGGGGCTCCCCCTCCACAGTGGGTCTGCAGCCCCCCGTATCGGCATGTCCCAGCTCTGCCCTAGTCCTGGAAGCGGTTCAGGAGGTCGCAAGTTTTCTTCTCCATCAGCTCATAGATCTTCTTCACCCGCTTGTCATTGGCGGCCCGCACGTAGCTGCTGGGGTCCAGCGTGGCCATGCCGTCATGCACCTCACCCATGATGATGAGCGGCCCGTCCTCTGCCGTCATGTTGGGGCAGGGGCAGCTCCAGTCCATGTCGGTCAAGGTCACCTCCAGGTACTTGATGTTGAAGAACTTGAGGCCCATCTTCTCATCCTTGAGGACATCCTCGAGGGCGAAGCGCGCGATACCAGAGTCCTGGTCCTCCACGACCTCCATCAGGCGTCCCACGATGGCGAAGTCGCTGCGGCAGAGGCTCAGCACCATCTTGCTTTTCAGGCGGCAGGCCTTGCACTGCAGGCTCTTGGGGAAGGGGCAGGTGTCCTCGCAGCTCTCCTTGCTCTCGAAGTTGTTGGTGTTGCCCTCGCAGCCGCCGTACACGAAGGAGTGGCACTGCTTCAGCAGGGGGTTGTACGCCCAGCGCGGCTCCCAGTGCTGGCAGGGGCCCTGCACCACGGGCAGCAGGCAGGCGGGGCGGGCGCTGCCCAGGCAGGCGGCCCTGCACTCCTCGTACGTCTCGAAATGGTTCCTGTTTGCGCCGCAGCCTCCGTAGCGGAAGGTGAGGCAGGAGCCCTGCTTGGCGTCAAAGTGCCAGCGCACCTCCAGCGCCTCGCAGCGCCGCCGGTCCGGCTCCTTCAGGCACTCGGCGCTGGGGAAGGGCTGGGGGCTGCTGGCCAGCGCCGCGGTCCCCGGCTCCTGCCTCAGCACCGACAGCGGGAAGTCGGCGCGGAGCAGTCCTGCGGCGTTGCGGGCCGTGCACGTGTAGATGCCGGCGTCCTCGTGGCGGGCGTTGTAGATGACGAGCTGGCCGATGTTGGTGACCACCACGTTGCCGTACATCTGGTCCGGCCGCATGATGAAGTTCTCCTCCCGCTCGCTCTGCTTCTCCCAGGTGATGTCGGGGCGCGGGCGCCCGCTCACGTCACAGCGGAAGCTGACGGTGCCTCCGGCACGCACCGACTGGTGGAAGGGGTTGCTGTAGAGAGCGGGGGGCACCGGCACCTCAGGGCCGGCGCCTGGCGTGGGGCGAGCCGTGGTCTCCTGCGGCACGGGGCTGGTGTCGGGCCAGGTGAAGATGTGCTTGCAGGGCACGGTGGTGAGGCGGGTGCCGCGCAGGCATGCCTCGGCGTCCATGTAGCACTTGTTGTAGTAGGTGAGGCCGTCGGAGGCGCAGGTGAAGTTGGGCTCCTTCTCGCAGCGGTCCTTGCACTTGCACACGGGCTGCCCGTCCCAGATGTCGCAGTCGGAGCCCTGCTGCGCGCACACGAAGCTCTCACATGAGGCTGCGGCTGCCGACACGGGTGCGCTGCCATCTGCAAAGCGGGCGGCCACGCAGCTCCGCAGCCCGCACACGTTGGTGCAGCACTTCTCAAACCCTTTGCAGTCCTGGCCAGGGACAGGGGGGGAAAGAGGTGATGGGGGGATGATGTGCAGGTCACCACCTTGCCATGGGATCTGCTCCCACCCCCTGTGGGGCTTTTGGGTGGGCAGTGACCCCACGCAGCCCCATGCACTCTCAGCACCTCACCGGCACGGCTGCACTGGCCATGGCCCGCCCTCAGCCCCCCAGACTCACCCAGGATGCTGAGTGCACTGCAGTGAAGTTGGTCCTCCCTGCCCCGCCCCAGCACACAGCATCGCACCCCTCTCTTTTGCTAACTGAGGGGAGGCAGAACTCATTACACAGATGAATTGCAAATTAGCCTCCCACCGTGTAGGAGCACTAACTAAGGTGGGGGTGCTGATGTCCCTGCTCATCCTTATGGAGCCTGGAGCTGGAGCTCTCCAGGATGGACAGCCCTGTCCATGGGTAGGCTCCTGACCACAGGGATAAAAGGGGGGGGTGCAGGTGCACCGTCTGATGGGGGTTCCTGTCCCAGCACAGTATGTTCCCCCCATCCCATCCCTTTGGCTGGGTGGGACCATCCTGGGGGTGCATGGTGGGGGTGCTTTGGCTACAGGAGACATGGCGGGGGCACGAGCAGCTTCTTTGCCTGCTGAGGGGGCCAGGGAGCAGCTCCGAAGCACCCCTGATGCCAACCCACAGCGGGGAGCTGGGTAAAACTGAAGCCAGGCTGAGCCCGTTGCACAGGAACAAGCCCCATGCACAGGACCCGCACCCAAAGTGTGTCCCTGGGGTCCCCCCCGCGCCTGCTCACCTGGTCATCCCGGCACTCGCGCTCACACGTGCTCTGCGCATCCACCCACAGGTTGGGGTTAAGCTGGTTGGGGCAGACCCCAGGGTGCCGCATCCTGGCCGGCTGCAGACTCAGCCCCGCCGCCAGTGCAGGCAGGAGCAGCACGATGCCCACGGGGACCAGATTCCTATTTGGGAGCATCTTGGCCACCCCACGCTGCCGGCCTGGCTTGCTGGTGAGAAATTACAGTCAGGATGGAGGGGATGAGGGGGAAGGAATGGGGACAAAGAGAAGGAGGAGGAGAAGAGGACCAAACCTCTGCTCTTCAGGGCCTGCTGGACCACCAGCGATGCTGCCGGCCACCTCCATCCATCGCAGCCGCTCAGCTTGCGGGTGCCAGGGACACGGTGGCAGCGGCGTCCCTGCTCCTTTTTCCCTTAGTGAGAGGGTCTCAGTCCATCCCGGCTCCCCGGCGGCTCAGCGGGGCGAGTGGGGTGGAAAGGGAGGACGGGAAGGTTGTAATCTGAATCCCCTCCCTTCCCAGTGATGTTTCTGGGTGTTTGGAATGGGAAAGGCGCTGACCTCAGCCTCTAACCCCGGCGAGCCCAGCGATCGGCTGGGCAAACACGGCGGGGGGAGATCAAAGGCAGAATGCAGAAAGTCTCCAAAGAGGGAGAGTGGAAGGAGGGGACACACACACACAAAACCCACTCAGCCCATGGAGCTGAATTCCTGCAGGATGAGAAAGCAGCCAGAGCCTGTGGTCCACTCATCCAGGGCCGCCAGCGGGGAGACCTGTGAAGCCCGCACTGGCCGAGGAGCCCCTCACCCCACTCCTGGCCTCGGCATTATGGGTGGATGCAGCCTTGAGGCCGGGAGTGGGAGCTGGTGCTGGCGCTGGCACGTGTCCGCCCTGCTCATCCCTAATCACCATGCGGCATCCCTCAAGCGCTGGGCACAGCACCCAGCTCTCCTGGCAGCGCGGTGGGTGGCCACCAGCACCCAGCGCTCCCTCCACAAGGACTGAGGGCCAGGCTGTCTCTCCAGGGCTGGAAGCCAGCCCCATGGGATAGCTCCTCACGCTGCAGCCCGGCTGCAACCGCCCCCTGGAGCACATTCTGCAGCCGGCCCTGAGCTGGCCCTCACTCCCCAGCCAGGTTCCCATGATCCCTGGTGGGACTAACCTGCAGCAGGAACACTTTGCAGTGTTCTGGGGGCATTAACTCTTCCCTCAGCTGCTGCGAAGCACCAAACCCACCCGAGGGAGTTTTGCCCTGGGGTCTCCAGCCCCTGCTCTGCAGCGCTGCAAACTTGGGGGCAGCTGGTGGAAAGGACAAAGAAAAGGGGGGAACCCAACTCAAACCCACCTGCACCCCGGTGGTCCTTGTGCATGCAGTGTTCAGTGCCAACCCAGTCCTTGGGGAAGCTCCTGGGGGAAGCCCTGTTGCACTGGAGCAGGCATTTTGGGGGGCTCTCAGGATCCACCATGCTGCTCTGTGCTTGGGCTCCCGAGGGGGCTCAAATCCTGGAGCATGGCAGCAGCTTGCCATGACCACACATGGAGAGCTGGAGTGTGTCCCATGGTCCATGGTTTCAAGGCCAAGCAGCCACCCAAGGGTGCAGAGCGGAGGTTACACTGCCCCAGGATGCTCACGGGGAGGCTGCTGAGATGTTTTGCAAACAGGGAATTGCATCAGGTCAGCCTGACCCTGCCTGCTCCATCCAGCCAATCCCAGACACCGGCTGCCTCCAGCAGCACATGGAGACTCCCAGTCCCCAGACCCACTCGCTCTGGCAGGGTGCAGGCTGCCACAGCACCTCGCTCCCCAGGGGTGCACCTGAGCCACACTGGGGTGCCCCAGGGTCCTCCAAGGGTGCTGGAGTGGGAGGGAAGGGGGCAAGGAAAACCTGGAGCCCAGCTTTCACCCACCCCTATCTGGGGTCCATGTGGTCACAACATGGTCTAAGAAGATGCTGGTGCTGCGGTTTGGGTCAGTTCCTGATCCAGAGGTCCTTTTCTGGAGCAGCTTCTGAGGTGGGGCCCATGTCCCACACCAGAGTCTGAGATGCCTCATCCCCGTGTCACTGAGCTCAGAAGCAGCCAGAGGGATGCCGCATGGTTGGAAATGCAGCTCCCAATGACTCGAGACCTTCACCCACGCCTGGGGACCCAGCAGAAGATGAAAGAAAACCTCATCCCTGGCACCGTTCAAGGCCAGGTTGGATGGGGCTTGGAGTCACCTGGTCTAGTGGAAGGTGTCCCTGCCCGCGGCAGGGGGTTGGAACTGTATGAGCTTTGAGGTCCCTTCCAACCCAAACCAGTCTGGGATTCCGTGACTCAAAAGTGACTCTCACCACTCTGGCCAAGCCCAGGACACTTTCACCATCTGAAGGAGCGAAAACTTCAGTCTCTCCCAGACTTCATCTTTGCATCCAAGCTCCCGCTGCAGCCCAAACAGGGAATTCCGAGAGTCATTTTCAAAGATCCCAGATACAAACGCAAGTTTTATGTCCCATCTCTGCCCTCCAAGCGAAGGAAGGGGCTCAGCACCCTGTCCCGGAGCAAAGGGCACCCTGCCACAGCCCTCCCTGGGCCTCAAAGGGCTCCTGCCTCACCAGTGCACCCATGGGCAAGGGCAACTACATTGTCAAGCATCTCAGGTGCCATCAGGTGCAGGTCACCGTTCCTTGTGACAGGACCCATGGTGGACCCTGCATGGCACAACCCTGCAGAGGACAGTGGGGCCAACCTGGTATCTTCAAATGGGGAAGGTGGGTTGGGAGGAGCACACTCAAGGAAAGACCTGAAGCAGTGCAGAGCAACCTGCTCCTTCCCCAAGGGTCAGGGACACCCATCAGCTCTCCCAGCCTCTGCTCCCAGGTTCAGGCTGTGGACTGTTGTCTCTCCCTGCTCTTTCCAAGCAGAGGCAGCTCCGGCATAACTGGCCCCGGCTGTCCTTGCCCACCTGAAACCACACACAGCCTTTGTGTCTGCTGGCAAGAGGGAACAGACATTTCCAGAGCCCCCCTGAAAAGGGGAAAGGGAAAAAAAAGGCTCTTCCCTGACCAGGCTTTCACCTTAGCTCCAGGGTTTTCCAGGCTGCAGACACTATCTCATCTCCCCCCTGCCCCCTCCCAGCCCTGGCAATTACTACTTAAGCTGTTAAAACAAGCGTGGCCGGTCTGGTACGAAGAGGAAAATCTGATCCCAGGGAAGTGAGCAGGCAGGGAAAAGGGAGGTCAAGGGGAGGTGGGCTGCAAGCAGAGACAAGGATCAGGGGAGGAGAAGTCTCTCTGCACCAGGAGCAAAGCCCCTGTGCTGGGGCTCCCAGACAGGGGTGCTCTGAGGTCCCCATGGCACCTTCTCCATTTCAAAGCCGTGCTGATCCCAGGCTGGCTTCCAGCTTGTTCCACTTTGGGCTGGGTGGGTGAAACCCACTGATCCCCAGCATCGCCCTGGCTCAGAGGCGAGCTAAGACTTCAGCTGTACTTGCAAAGCCTGTCCCTGTGTACCCAGGACTGAGCACAGACCAACACAAGCTGCAGCCACCTATGTGACTAAATGCATTACCAACTTGTCTGTGCTGTATTAGAGCTCCACAATCCAAGCCTCAGCCATTCTCTGAAAAAGGCAGATAGAGTAAGAACAGATTTAGCTTCTGCTTGATCAGAGAAGGGCAAAACCCCACCAGACCCAGGAATCATGACTGTAACCCAAGTTGTTTCATGGATAATCTGGAAGTGGCAACACACACTTGCACTACAGCAGCCCCAAATCCCCACTTTGGGCACAACTCCCACCTTTTCCTTTCAACCTCTTCCCAGCTCGTGCTAAAACTGACCCAACTTCTCCACCACAGGTAGTTCAAAACAACAACAACAACAAAAGACTTTAATTTATACAAAAGAAACGCGTGTGGAAGCCGTTGACCAACACTGACTGTACAAAGGAATAAAAAAATAAAAGGAGAGTCCAAAAAAAACCCAAACCCAACAAAAAACCCAAACCCAACTCAGGAATGGTGCAAGTGCCGGAGAGCAGCGACAGACTAGTGTTGACAGAAGATGCAAGAACCTTTCCTTTTAAATTAACAACAACAACAAAAAAGTGTTTTGCTGAGCAATTGCTCCAGGTGGATCTTCCCTCCTCACTACAGCCAGGGTCCTTTGAGACCTTATGGGGTGGGAAAACAAGAAATCCACCACAGGGAAAGGGGTGTGGGGAGGTGCCACACATGGCAAAGCCAAACCAAGCAGTGGTGCATCTCGTTTCCAGCCATGCAGCAGCTCTGTGTGTGCAGGAGGAAGCCTTCATCCCTCTTCACCCCCATTGCCAGGGGGAAGCCCAGGGGAGCTGTTTCCCAGGAGAAGTCACCCTGCTCCTGTGGTGCCCATCACCTGTTGGCCGTATATCCCCAGGCTGCTGAGCCAGCAATTGTCTTCTGCTGCATGTCAAGTGGTGGGAAGCAGGTGCCGGCCACCCCAGACAGGTTCTCCAAATCCCCCAGCCTTTGTGCCACTGTGCTGGGCCCGGCTGCGGCTTTGCTCTGGAGCCAAATCACTACTACAAAGGATTCTTCTCCCCCCTCCATCTGCCTCGGGTTTAATTCTCTCCTCGCTCATTTGAGCTGGGCAATAAAGCACACTAGAGACGAGCCAAGAGGCCTGACCCCTCTATTGTATCTTGTTCTACAGAGCAGGGAGGGGGAAGGCTCCTTCACCGCCAACTTGCTAGGGGAAGGAGACGTTCTCCATGAAGGGATGTGTCCCTGGCTGCTGCCTGAAGAGAGTGGGTCCATCAGCCGTGCAGGAGCCACCACGGCTTCATTCTGCCCGTGCAATGCAACAAGCTGCTCTGGGGTGGAGAAGAGCCAGGCCAGGCCTTGAGGAGCTGCTAACACCAGGAGGGAGATGGCAGCACTCCACCAGCCAGGCTCCTCACTGAGGAGCAAAAGGAAAAGCAGTTCACTTCCTACCATGCTACTCACAATCTACACATCCTGGCTGCCTACAAGGATCTGTTGATGATCACTTAGTCCCACTGCCAAGATTTTGCAGTAAAGGCTAGGTGTTGTTTGCAAGGCTCCAGGTGACTTTCTGGTGCAGGTCAGCCATGGGATGAAGCCGGGGATGCACACTTGCACTTGTTTGAGAGATCTCCCCCAGCAAGTGCACACCACAAGCCACAGAGCATAATCCAGAACAAAGCAGTTTGCTTTCCCAGCTGCCTGGGGCTGCCAAGTAACTCTGCCATGATGGGACCTGGGGGTTTGCTGGTCTCCCACACACAAACCTTTCACCTTTTCTCAGTCCCTGCTCCTTCACACTCCAGTGGGAAAAGCTGCTTCTGTCCTTTCTCCACTTTCATCCAGGAGGAGCCACAGCAATGATACCAGAGGCAGAGCATCTTTGGAAAAGCAAAGCAAGAAGCAGCCAGAATTGAGGGGCTGGTGCACGGGGGTGTTGCGGACAGAGGGCTTTGGAAGTGGTGGCCGAGGTTTTGCAGCAATAAGGGATAAAATTCAGTGGTTTTCCTCTGCTTTGGGCATGATACTTCCAGCCTCTGCTCCTCAGCCCCCATGTGTCAGAAGGTGCAAAGCGAGCACAGCATCAGTCTGACCTCAGAGCTGCTGAAAAGAAGCTGAGACCCCGGCCCTTTTGCTCTGCCCCTTGTGCCATTCACATCCCACGCTGCCTTCAAAAACTTTAGGGACTGATGGGAATAAAGCAGCTTGGGGCAGGTTACACACAAATTGTTCTTTCCTTCTGCATACATACATTTAAGGCCCACCCCCCCTCCCCGCCCAGTTGGTGATTTAAAGTCACTAAAAGCATTTGGGTATTTTTGTTGGGAAATCCTCCACTTTTCCCCTTCTGCTGACACTGGGAAAGTTACTCCAGTGCTCGTATGTACATGGCTGCATTAAATTCTCCCTGACTGCTTCTTAAAAAAAACCTTAAAAAACAAGTGAGATATCTATATATGTATAATATTTACATAAATAAATGAAGGAGGCAAGCAGACTGCTCCCTCCCCTTCTCATTGGCCAACTCTTGCCTTGTTCTCCTGGTTTTTGGCAACAGCAGGTTAACATCCTGGTGAAAACTGTCATTAGTCCTCTGTCCCTGTTTTTCTCTTTTGTTTTCCCTACATTAAATGATCATTATTGCACCAGCAATCTGTTTAGGTGTCCAAGAGTTAAAGTTGCAGCACAGACTCTCCTTGCCTACTCCCTTAAGCCTCTCAATTTTCCATTAAATCCATTTCTCCATTGAGCTGGATGAGCTTTTCTTCCCTTTCCCCCCTCCCCAAGCCAGCAGCTGCTGAATTTTTCACACCAGGCCGAGAGGCAAAGCCCAAAAGCATTCTTGGAGGGTCACTTGGCAGATCCTCTCCCCACCAGTGCTGTGAGATCCAGCCGCCACCACGCTTCTTACACGAAGCCAAAACCATGAGCACATTCCTAACTCTAGTGTGTGCCATCGGGAAAGCGAGTGTGGCCCATCCGGAGGGATCCAGTGGCAAAGGGGTCAGTGTGCAAAGAGCTGTACATCGGAGGGTGGGTGCAGACATGGCAGAAGCTCACAGGGTGTCCATCCTGCTAGGAGATCTTGCAGTTGTTGCGTGAGCAGTTCTGTGGGGGGCTCTGGGGTGGGCGGATGGATTTGGATCTCTTCAAGCTGTTCCCTTTGCTGCTGCTCCCACCGCCACTGCTGGCCAAGGAGTAGGACCGGCCATGCATCATCACTGCATTCATTCCATTGGCCATCGAGAAGGACTTCAAGTGACTCTTGATGGTGACAGGCAAGGGAAGCTTGTCGATGAGGTGGACTGGGGTGCAGGAGACAATGGCTCGGCAGCACAGGTCCTGTAAGCTGAACACTGGTGGGAGGAAACACCAAACAGTCAAGGGACAAGAGATTTCAAGGACTGCATCCTTCCCACAACTATTCCTTATGCTGCACAGTTGTTGCTCCTTTGGGAGGAGACAATAATAAGGATTGAGCTCACTAAATAAAAGCCTGTAACAGGGAGCAGATTACTTGAGCAAAACCAGGAAACCCAAGCTAAGCTCTGCCGTTTGAGACATTTTGCAAGACACCAGCTTTGGTGTCAACACAGGACACTGCCACCCCTCTTCCTTACACAGTGCCTGGGCAACCAGAGCCCTGCTCACACTTACAGAATCCTGGAATTGTTAGGTTTGGAAGGGACCTTGAAGACCATTCAGCTCCACCCCCCTGCCACAGGCAGGGACACCTCCCACTAGACCAGGCTGCTCCAAGCCCCGTCCAACCTAGCCTTGAACAAGTCAGTTCAGCCTCTCTCTAGAGCTGAGCTGCTCCAGCCCTCACAGCACCTCTGTGGCCTCCTCTGGACTCGCTCCAACAGCTCCACGTCCCCCTTGTGTTGTTGCCCCAGAGCTGGATCAGGACTGCAGGGGGGGGTCTCCCCAGAGAGAATCCCCTCCCTCTCCTGGTGCTCACGCTCTGAGGATGCAGCCCAGCACACAAGGGCAGGGGTTGGTTCTGGGCTCAAGTGCTCACTGAAGCCGAATCATGGGGATCTCCTCATTGACCAACATCCCCAAGTCCTTCTCCTCAGGGTTACTCCATCCAGTCTCCCACAGCCTGTGTTTGTGCTGGGGATTGCCCCAACCCAAGGGCAGGACCTTGCACTTGGCCTTGTAGAACTTCATGAGGCTCACAGTGGCCCACCTCTGAAGCCTACCCTCTGGATGGCATCCCACCAGGCACGTGGCTTCTCAGCCTGTCATCTGGCAACCAAAAGAACATGCCCAGGGAAGGAGGCAACAGGTTCAGCAAGCCCCAGTGTAGGACAGTCTCATTTTGGACCTGTTCAGGGAGCAGCAGCCACAGAGCCCGGAGCCGGCTCTCTACAGAGCGCCTGCAGCAACAGAGATCCCACCGGGCCAGAAGAGGATTCTGCCCTTTCAGGCATTTTAGCGTCCTCGTAGCTCGGCGTACATCACGTGAGCCTGCTTTGGGAAGTCAGCTTGGAGTGGCTATCCTAGCAAGCGGCCACACGAGGGCACGCTTCCACCTCCAGCCTGCAGTGAGACCCACACTGCCATCCCCAGGCAGGCAGCCGCCAGTCACGGAATCTCAGACTGGTTTGGGTGGGAAGGGACATCAAAGCTCATCCAGTTCCAACCCCCTGTCACAGGCAGGGACACCTTCCATTAGACTAGGTTGCTCCAAGCCCCGTTCAACCTGGCCTCGAACACTGCCAGGGATGGGGCAGCCACAGCTTCTCTGGGCACCCTGTGCCAGCACCTCAGCACCCTCACAGGGAAGA
>WYDI02000520.1:0-25223 GCA_009867235.2 Psittacus erithacus
GCAGAGCATGAGGCTCAGAAAGTCCTTGGTCAGAGTAAACATTACTTAGCAACAACTGAAAACATCGGTGTTATCAGCACTGTTCCCAGGCGAAAAGTCAAAACCACAGCACTGCACCAGCTACTAAGAAGGAGAAAAAATGACTGCTACTCCTGAACCCAGGACAGAAGGCTTCTACAATCCTCCTAAACCTAAACTTTCCACAGACATTATTAATAGTCTTTCAAATTTTATCCATTTATTCTGCATATAGGCATGCTTCTACCCTACTTCTTAATAACTATGTTGTGATGTGACTTTCCTAAAAGCTTCTTTTATTTGAAGCACCCCAGATGAAGACTTTTTTCAGAAGTTTTAAGTTGTGTACCTGGTGTTTAACCAAATTGTTTCTTTCAGGTTTGAAATATTTTTTAATTCCACTGTCCAAACCAAACATATTTCTGTCAGCCTCCTATACATCCTGTGGCACAGTTGAATAAACACAAAGTTTATTCAAGTGCTTATTTTCAGGAGAGCGGGCAGAAGGGAAAGTGGTTAATTTTGGATTTAAGTTCAGTTCAGGTTTAAGTGCATTTAAATCTTACACTTTTGTTTTGTTTTCAAACGGTAGGAGCTGTTGTGTAAGTTGTTCCTCTACCTTGAGATGAAACTTCTTTAAAGTATTTGGAAGTTGAACCTAAGTCCTTTCTGGCTTTAGACAATGCAGGTATGTACCTTAACATTCAAAAGATTACAAGATTATATGGTTTTGTCATATTTTTTATTTACTAATCATTTAATAATGAAACTAGCATTTCCCTCCAAATACACTCATTCTGTAATCATGTGTCTTAAAATTGTGGTCATCAGTTTCCCATCACAAGATCATACTCTCTTCTGTATGGCTGCTGACCTTACCAAGTTCTATCCTTGTACCGATCAGCCTACAAAATCACATGCTTAAAATGCAAAAGTTAGCAGTCACTGTGCTTCAGTAGTTAATTCCATAAAGGGGATAAAGAAAAGCTCTTTGTAAGATTGTAAAACTCATTGTGATGTAACAGTGTTGAGGCAAAACTCAGAAACAGAATATGCAGAACACCCAAATTTTGTTACAGAAAAAATGATAAAATATTTGATTTTGCTCTAAATATCATGTATAACAATTTTAACACAATTAAAATGTATATAAATTCAACTATTTTTAAAACATAGTGGCATTTTAGTAAAACTATTAATAATTTGAATATATAAAAAAGTTTAAAAAAATCCATATTAAAGGAAATAATTAAGAAAAGTCACTTGTGTGAAAAAAAAAGGATGCACCTTTAAAATGCGTATTTAGATCTACCCACTTATGTGTCATCCTAAATTAATGCAATAGTTTAAAAATACTGAGTTATTAAATAATTTTAAAGTTGCAAATTGAAATAATGCACTTGTTTAAAACTGAAAAAAAATCAGTGGAAAAATAGCTGAAATGAAATTTTCATTCTGAAAAATTACCAATTGGCCTTATTCAATGAAAAACTAGTTTTGACATCATCAGGGAAATCTGTTCAGTACTGCTTTGCCTAGACTTTATTGCTACGTTTTCTCAAATGGAAAATTCTCAACTCAAAACTGTGGAGTATCAATACATTTCAGAAAAAAAAAAGACTTCAAGAACCTTTAAATGGTGCTGAATACTTGACTTCACTCTAACTCATTCTTAGAAATCTATCACTGAAATTTTGCATCTGAGCATAAACACATACATGCATTACCACACATCCGCAGACAAGCAATTAGCTGGTTGCCCAGACCAGCAGCATGCAAACCAGAAGGCCATGTGAGTGAATGAAGACTTATCACGATCTGGATCTTACAAGTGGAAGCTTCAGGCTGAAGTGGTCAGTCTTGTCTTTAGTAATGATACAAAAGAAGCAGTTAATATCAAGAGGGAACCAAGAAAGCTATCCTTTCATGTGAACTTTGAGACTTGTAGCTTCATCAGCATAAATAAAATTTCTTGGTTCGTTTCTGTTGATTTTTACTATAAGGCCACACATCCCTCAACAGACTTTTAGCAGAAGTGTGTAATTGTAATTGATCTGGTTTTTGTGTGGATTGCCGCAGGGGAGTATTAACCAAGAATAAAATTAAGTGACTTTTATCCCAGATGTCATAGCATCCCTATAAAAATAGACCAGCAAGACTACTTTTCTCTTGATATCAGCTCAGTAGCCCTTAAAGATAAAATATTTGAACCATCAGCTGCAGGCATCTGCTCCACTATTAACCAATAAATAAGAAATTTATAATACTGAGATGTTGCTGATCTGTCACAGTATAGCACTGATGCTATTCACTGCAGGTGGAGCTTCATAAATGCCAATGTAGGGGCTGTGTGGCTGAGAGGAGAAGAGTACTATGGATGCTTCCACTACTGTTCTAGTCAAGCTATTGGATTTGTTATCTCAGGGGAAGCAACAGGAAGTTTTCTAAATGGCAAAATGAAAATTGTGTTGTTGTCTACGTATTTTTTTGTAATTCATCTCATGCAAAAAATGTTGAACTTCATGGGTTATTTCATTTAGATGTTATATGAATCTTCTGTATAGAAGATGAGTTTTTATTTGATATTCTAGGTAAAGACATGAGCAGGGATGTAGATGGAGAGCCAGTATGCATTTAACATTGGACAGCTTCAATCCTTTTTTAAGTTAAATTTCAAACCTCTTAATACAATTGGGCTGAGAGAGAAGTAAGGTCCTGGTAGTGGTGCCTAATTGATTAAGCTAGGCAGAAAGACAAAAGGATGAAGGTGAGACAGAATCAATGGAAAATCTTGAGCAAGCTTGTTGGCACATCATGGTGGAGGAGAGAAATCACTTGAGGTGATTTCTGAGGTGATTATGTGATTGTGTGCCACAGAGCCAACCTCAGCCTTTAAAATCTAGCAGTTTAGATAAGCCATGTACACTGCTTTGTTTGGGATTTTTACTTCACCAGTATAGGCCAGACTGTGTGGATTTGCTCTGCTTCCTTAGCTCTTAAGTGTCTTTTGATAGATGTGAGTAATATCTTTTACTGTCCCTGAATAGGTGAGAGAGTGGAAAGACAGGGGGAAGTACAGGAACATAATGAACATAATGAAATCGGACTTTTATGGAAGCATCAACTCAATCCATTAGAAAGATTTGTGTTATTGCGTTTAATTTCCTCCAGATGTTCTTGCAAAAGGGGAATTTGGATTAACCTGGGAAGGTCAATGCAAAGACATGGTTTCCTGGTTTTAAAAATAGGAAAAAAGAATGGTTCTTGTGCTAGCCTCACAGCTTTACAATTATCAGAGTAGTAATAGATTTTACTTAAATTCCTGTGTCTGCAGAGCTCTCAGAGGAAAGGGAGGGAGGGGGATTTTTGGCAGAGGCTCCACCATGGCAGCTATTAAAATTCTAGGAACCTGCCTGCCACTCAGAGCCCCTGAAGAGCTGATGAAGAAGAGGGCCTCTGTGTTAACACTGGATTAAGATTGTTTGCATTTAGTCTGGTTTCTATGTGACTAAATGTTGACACTGACTGAAAAAAAGAAAGAACAAAGAAAATAAGGAAATGCTATCACCAGAAATAGCTTTACTTAGCATCCTGCTTGGCAACATCAGCAAAGGCAAAGTATCTTATCACACTTAATCAGCTGCTTTGTAAGAGGTTTATTTTATGTGGAAAAGTATTATATTTATATAATACAAAAATCATATTAAAAGATCTAAAAGCAGTTGCTTTGAATGTAGTATCATGAATGTGATGGGAAACCTAGGTGGTTCACAGATGAAGTCATATGAGCTAACATAATGTTAAGCATGATTTTGTAGTCTGAAGAACTGGAGACAAGTTATCTGTGTCAATTGCTTGAGTACCGAATATTGAATATATGGCTTTTTCCTAGCCTATGCTGATTATGAGGTCCATGTTTAGTATTTGATGATGCTTCTCTGTATTCTGTAGCAAAAGACAAAGGGTAATGGGTTTCAACTTAGACAAGGGAAGTTCAGGTTAGATATAAGGAAGAAGTTCTTTACTGTGAGGGTAGTGAGGCACTGGGACAGGTTGACCAAGGAAGTTGTGAATGCTTCATCCTTGGCAGAGTTCAAGGCCAGGTTGCATGGAGTCTTGGGTGTCATGGTCTAGTGTGAGGCATCCCTGCCCATGGCAGGTGGCTTGGAACCAAGTGATCTTAAGGTCCTTTCCAACCCTAACCATTCTGCGATTTTTTTGCTCCTGGCAAGACCAAAAGCTACTGATAAGACAGTGAATCATTTATCTATAGCTGATTTTCTGCTCCACTTTCACTGAGACAAACAGAAATGTAGGAACATATAAATCCAGCGGGGCTAGTAAATAACAAAATTACCTTGAATGTCTAATCTAGGACCTCTCTGTTCCTTCCTAGTACTCCATCCAGTGAGCTCTTGAAAGAAAATGAAAATAAAGGCAATAGCATAACACAGAGATGGGCTATTGAAAAAAAAGTGTCATTGTCAAGTCCTCAGTGATTTATGGCTTTCTTGTACAAAGGACATGGTGGTGAAGGCTCAGATAATTTTTTGTTAATATTTTTCCCCAGTGTAAGGAAAGGGCTGGGTAGAGATGTGGATGTTAATGGTGTGTTAGACATGAGCTCCTAGTGTTCCTCTGCTTCAAAGAAATAAGGTTGAAGGCCTAAAGTTTTTTCCTTCTCTAGTAGCCAAATTAGCCAAAATAAAATTTTCCACACCTCAGTCTTCATGTCTGCTATTTTGCTGTCTTGACATATTTCAGTGAAGAATTTTACTCAGAGAAACGTGTGCTGCTTAAAATAGAATTTTACTTCCTTTTCCTCCATTTTTAGATCCCTGTCTTCCACAATGGAAATAAAAAATATCACTCACTGTTAAACACCAAACGGCAAAAGTGTTTCCCCATGGTAGTTCATTGATTCTCTTATTTTCCCATTTATTTGCTTTCACTTCGCATAGTTCTGTATTGAAAATAAATACACTCTAAGCTTTATGCATTTACTTTCTATTGCCTGTGGCTCTTCTTTCACAGATAATAATGTGTTTTCTTGGACATGTAGAGTTTTTTTTTAGCTGTTTCCAGTTGGGACTGGGGTCATCTTCCTGAGTTTCATTCAGAAATAAAATAGTGCTGAGTTTTCTTGCTATTCAGTGAAAATCACAGTATATATGTGTGAAAAATCTCAGGTTTATAAGTTTTTTCCAGAAATTATTGTGCAAATAAATAAGAAACAATTGTAGTCTGACTGAAGACCATGAATAGGGAAAAAAGGACCAAATAAGAAAAAAATTATTTCAATAGACGCAATTGAAACCTCTCTAATATGTTTGGATTTCAGGGCTGTTAGATTGGAGGAGTCCAGGGGGAGAGGGGACAAAGAGTGTTAGTAGGATTTGGCAAGATTTCTGGAAGGCAAGATGGAGAGCCATTATCAGATTTATCTTTTCAAGCCTGTCTGCAGTTGTCACACCGTGCTGGAGTCATATTTGTGTTCCAGTGTAATTTGCTCCAAATAGCTTGTTTCAACATGTTTGACTTGTTTGTTTTAATTTGCTTTTGTGCATGAAGGTGAACTTAAATGGTCTTTTTCTAAATATTATTCCCAGGTCCAGATTAGATTACTTCATCACAATGGGCTAAAATGAGAGGATGTTTACCACGTGCATCCAGCTATGGTGGGAATAGATACTTGGGATCATCTAACTCCCACCTGTGCAATGCAGCACATGCTCATTAGCACACCAGAGGATGTTTTATTCCTTCTGAATCATAAGTGCTGTGTAATCCATGTCCTGACTCAGAAGGAAGGGAAAGATACCATACAAATGACACAAGCCAACTGCAGATATTTTTTCCCCTCCTGAATCAGTGTCTTTGCCAGTGCTCAGTGACTCTCCTAGTCTGTCACCTCTTTTCCTCCAAGGATCAACATTACCCTGAATAAAAAGCTATCTTTACCAAAAGCTTTTTTAATGCCCTCAACCATCATTATCAGCTCTTTGCCGCTTTGCAAACTCTGTCTTTGTGTGGGACCTTCTGTTACCAAATCATACTCATGAAAATATTCCCCTATGGAAACCATTCATAGGCTGTGTGTGGCAACAACCACTGTGTGATGGCTTCAGTGGGTGTCCCTGTGGCTGGCTGATTAGGGCAGAGGCAGAAAGGTTCCAGGAAACTGAAGAGAATTGAGAAGAAAGTGAAAAAATAAAACCAAACAAAAATATAAAGCCTCCTGTATTGTGCAGAAACAACATCAGGCTGATGTGAAACGGAGAGAGCTGAGAGCAGTAGGAAGCATTGGACTCAATGCTACTTTTTCATTCTTAAGCTGCAGTTTTCCAGCAGATGCCTTCCTGCTGTCTGCAACAGCAGATGATTGGTGATACGCAGTTAAGTGTAGCATTTGGGTTTCCTCAGAGATGCTATGCCTTTTTGTGTAGTTGTTAAGCCCCACAGTTGGTCATCAAGGGAAAAATAGTGACACTTTCTGTTACACGCTTGGGTTCTCAGCATAGGGGAACATTATGATAACATAACACAATAGTTTTGTCTTTAGTTGGTGTTTTTCCCCATTAAGCTACTTTTTATTGTTTTCCTGGTAATATCTTGGGTAGCAATAAGTGGACCATAGTCTCCTTTTTCTTTTTTTTACCACCAGTTTTCACTGAAACACATTTAGTTAAAAGAATATATATTGACATGCATAACATAATCAGATCAGGGACTAGAGCTGAAATTGATTGAGTGCAGTTCTTCTACGCTTATTTCAATTCATGAATGTTCCCATGCAAATGGGTAGCAAAAAGGTTTCATTGCCATTTGTGTTGTTAGCACAATCCTTATAATGTAAGCATTAATTGAACATGCTCTGTGTCGGTGTGGAGCAATCGAGCATGTCCAGCTTTCATAAATGGAGGTCAGAGGTCAATTTTGAGCATGTTCCAAGCAATCTACTTGTAGAAAATACGTTTACATTTGATTAGCTATAGTATTAAAGATTATGTTCCTAGAAAGTCAACATTAAAACAAACAAACACACACAAAATGCTAGCAAGTATTTTGGAATAGCAGCTCTTGTGTAAAAGTAGATGATATTTTTATTTTTATGAGCTACAGGGATGTAGGTGTGAAACGGTTTCCTGCTACAGATTCCTGCAATCATTTCTTTTGGTTAAGTCATCATGCACATCATTGTAAACCTGGGGTTTAAATTCTAGCATTCATTCATTATTTTCATGAAAATTTTAATACACCAAGTTGTTTTGACCTGAAAGCCTCATGGCAGTAACGAGTTACACTGCTTTTTCAATGTGTGAGAAATGCAGCATTTTACACCCTCTGAATATTATTCTATCTTAAGCCACAGCAGTAAAATCTGTGTTTTGTTAGTGAAAGTGTTTTATCCTTGTAATGATCTTTATTACTTTCTATCTTAGCAACAAATGGATTTTTTTCTTGCACATTGCATCATGGGCATATGATACATTTTTTATCATTCTTCTTTTCATTGTGTTCACATAATGGTTTGCAAGTGTTTAAAGCTTGAATAGAAAGATGCCAGTAACTCTGCATTTTGTCCACAACAGTAGTGCTATTTATTTATTCATTCGCTTACGGGGGAACAGACCATTAAGACACACTTCTCATTTCCAATTTAGATACCTCATAAATTCTGCTTGGTTGATAAATTAATGGAAAGGTCTAGGGATTTCAGTCTGAGAATTTCTGTCACATAAAACATTCTTCTTTCCCTAGGGATTTTATTGACCTAGAAAGGAAAATACAACCTCCTGGTTTTGGAAATCTACCTTAGGAACTATGGGCCATAACTTAAAAGATACTTAGAGCTGTGTAACAGTGTACTGTACTGTACAATACATGGAACAATAATTGATTTCTTAGTTCAGCAGCCAAATAAAAACACCCCCAAACCAAACAACAAACACAACTGGTTATGATTAAATCAAATAAAAAAGTTTTCAGTTTTTCTCACAAAGACAAAATGTTGCAAACTTTCTTTTTCCATTGAACAAAAGCCTCCCATTTCCCCTGAACTGAAGTGTTTATTATCTTTTTGTATTCACGTATGGGAAGAAGCAAAGGACTTGAATTATGTAGTTGTCATTGTCCTTTTGCACTAAGAAATTGCTCACAATTTGTGCAAAGCTCCTTGATCCACTCTTCCCTTTTCCCTTCAGGCTTTGAACCTGTTTCCTGAGAGAGGGCATGGGTCATTCAGGATGCAGCCCCTTTCACATTCTGCCTTTCTGAGGCTTATTTTCTCCCTTCACTTGAAAAGGAGAGATACTCTAAACTTAATGGTTTTACCTATGCAATAAGCATACTAATCAAGCTAAGAGAGAGGGTCATTCTTTCTCACATTGTGAGAAACACAAAACAATAACATATCCCATAGCTTATTAGAGAAAATACCATCTTTAGAAGGCAAAGATGAACACTTAAACAGCTTCAGCAGGCTGTGAAACCTAAATCCAGGGTTTCCACTAAGTGGGTGATTGCCCTAGTTATCTGTGACCATTCAGACATACAGTTTTTTATGCTACTCCTGAAAAATCAACAGAAAATAGTTTGCCCAGATTCCGATTTTTATGCTCTTAAATGTAAAAAGAAGGAAGCAAGAGGATTTTCTTTTTTTATTTAAATTCCTGACTGCCTAATTCCTACTGATTCAGAAGACATTCAGGAATTTATATATTAAGTTCTTGCAAATACTTTTGCCACCTGCATAGATATATGTACACGTGCACCTTAAATGTCACCCTAAAATATTTGTTTGAAAAGGAATCGTTGTGAGGAAGTAGAATGGAACCAGGATGTGAAATCATAACAGTTTCTTTGTGCTAGGCATACATTAAGACAGAAACATAGTGAGGTTTAAACAGGATCCAAATCAAATTCATATCTGGCATAATTTTCAATGTTGGTTGTGTCAATATCTCTCAATAATGTACCTCATCCCCATGTGTGGTCCATTTTTGGCTTGGATACATGATGTAACAGATAGAAGTAAAGAGTACCCAGTCCCCCTTGTACAATGCTGACATGTCACAGAAATTTCCCTACAGTTGTAGAAATGGAAATTAGAAAGTCTCAAGCAAGTGAAGGAAAAGACAGTGAGAAGTCACCCACCTCCTTCCATTTCCAGGTACCACTAAATGTAGTTGCCTGGCTAAGGTGGAAGGCTCTTGTCTAGCCCTGGGAATATGACGCATTTCCTTTGCACAGTGGGAAGTCCTGACTCTTCTAATGCAAAGTAAGTTGTACACAGTTTGTATATAGATGGCAATTACTAATAATCAGTGTATATGCGTGCAAGGTGCTATGCAAAGCGATAGTGCTCATGACTGATTCTTCCTGATTTTTAAGCCAGCAAGACCAACTAATTGTCCAAGAAAGCCTTCAAAGCCTGTTCTTCAGACAGGAGGTTTATACCATATTTTTAATGTAAAGGCTTTTTACCTATCTACATCCTTCCTAAGTATTTGTAAGGAAAATACTGTGCCGGTGTAACACCCTGAAAACAGACTTCTCCACTGCTTTTACTAGCTTTCAAAGCTGCTTTTTGAGCTCCTGTGAAAAGAGTGGTTTTCAGTGTGTTGCTGGATTTAATATCTCTAAAAGCTGGTTACATAATTTTCTAGTTAAAATATTTGAATTAGTGCAGAAGCCAGATGGGACGGTGTTGTTTATCTTAGAAGCAATAGCCAAAACAGGAAGCCCTACCTAGGGCAAGGAATATATGCCACAGACAACCAGCCTGCTGCTCCTGGAAGGATCTGTAACTCCACAGGCAGACAGGCCAACAATGAACTAATGCCAAACAAAACAGTTCATTTTGGCTGGAAAACCAGAAATATTTCAGTTTTAGAAAGATCACCAATTTTGTTTCACTTTTCCTTTGTGACAATTCAAGCAAAATATTGTGTTCTGTTTGGCCTGTCCTAAATCCCAGGGACTGGAATTTTCAAAGAGAAATAATTTCTGTTTGTGCACGGGTTTGGGATGGAAAGTAATGACAGAAAATATCGCAGCCAGTCTGCTTACAGGCTTTTTTGGTAAGGAGGATGTCAAATAAGTATCATATTTTTTATTAATAAGAAGTCTGTGATGGAAATGGTGGTAAGTTACACAGAAGCAGCGACGATGAAAACTGCAGCAGGATTGAGATGGACTCTTCCACATGAGGATGGGAAAAGGGAGAAATGCTGCCAGACTGTTTTGAAACAGCGATTCGTGAAAGATTAAATTTCAGCAAGGCCCTGTGACCTTCAGGAAAAAACAGGCAGGAAAGAAACAAAATACGGTAATCTGGAAGAAATGGGAAAGTTCTGCCAGATGGTGGAGTGGATTTTTGATTTGCTTATAAAACAATGGTAAGAAGAAATAGCAAAAGAATGCAGGGTCTCACAAACTGGATTTCCTAGCCATATACAAACATGAAAGTCCTCTGCTACATTGGCTTCTGGCAGTTTCTAAAACATTGGTAATTTGCAGTGGGGGCTGAAGAAAAAGCTTCTTTATAAAAAAAGTTCTTAAGTGAAATCCCCAAACCCTGAACTGTGCTTTCTGTTAGGGTATGTATGAAGCAACATGGAAAAGAATATAAATTCCCAGGAATCTGGAATAGGCAGGAACAGACAAGAGACTATTCTGAGTTTGAACTGTGTCTACCAGTTTGGAGTAAAGACAGCTGGCACCTGAGCCCTACACAACAGGAGAGGATTGCTACATAACTAGAACAGAATTTTAGACATGCTTTTCCTCCAAATGGATTATCAACTTAAAGCATTAATAGAACTGGAGTTATATCCATGCTGCTTGATACTGGTCTATCTCCTTCACAGGGGTTGCCTAGAAACACTTCAAACACTTTTTGACACATGCACACACATATAATTTCTCTTCATGTACATCAGAACCCCTTTGGTTTTGATATAAATATTGAAAAGCTCTAGCAATCCTATTTTCCTTTTTATTTCTTTCTTTCTCATTCCAAATCATTTTACAACACTTTATATGACATAACTTGGAGAGCTAGGGTTGGGGGAATCTTTGTGCTCACACACCCCCCCCCAAATGTACCTCATATCCCAAACTTATATCACATACCTGTACCTCAGATGCAGCATTGTTTTTGTTGCAGTCAGTTAAGAAATCCACATCAACAGGAATTAATTGGGGGATGCAGCTGTGCAGGCGAACTACATGGATAGTCAATCGATAGAGTTTGCTGGAGGAATGGAAGGACAATGATGAAAAAATTTTTATACTCTTCATCTGTTTAAGGAGCATGATGGAAAATCTGATGTCTGTGAGAGCTGCACAGGGTCTTGATTTTAAATATGCTGAGCAGAAGAGAAAGTGCTTGTTTCAGGACATGAACTGTGACATTTTTATCACATTTTTAATTTGTATTTTAAGAAGGTCTTAGTCCTTCCAATCTGAAGCTTAAAAATCCTGCCGCAGCATATCTAGGCTAATACATCTTAACTCATCTAAAATTATTTGGATTGAAATCTGAGATGAAATTTCATGAGAATGTAATGGGCAATGTTTCCAAAATCTCACGACTTGCCTGTATTGGAAATAATATCCAGACGAACCTTCTTTAAGGTCTATGAAAACGTGATATCTTCAAGGACAGGAAAATTAAAATAAAATACTTAAGAATCATGAACTTTGTGAGATGATTAACTAAAAGTTCATTTTTATTTTATTGAAGCAAATTGATTTCCCTCTTGGTATTGATGTAGTAATGTAATTGTAGAGCTCAGCCACCCTTTCATCCATTTTTTAATCTGTCCATCTGAGAAGTATGGGCTTTTCTCTTAAGGGGCAAGTTGTTATACAAAAGCCAAGATATAATACACTGACTAAACATTTAACCACAGATTGCAGTACTACAGTGGGTGTGTATAAATTTAGAATAAAAATCTCATCTCACCCCAGGATCTTTTGTTTCAGGAAGCATAACTGCTAAGAATATAATTTGTGGTGTTTTGTGTTTTAGTGATACCTACTGATCTGCTATGATACATCAATGCTAACTAGAAGCTGAGCAAAATATGGACCTTAGTTTGATTTGCACTTCAAGTACAGTAAACATACTCTCTGTCTACAGAATTGAACAAAAATAGTGAGGGCATCTTCACCAGATACGTAAGGCTTTGTGCACTGCATTCTGTTAGCACTGTTATTGTCCTAATATGTACACAGAAATCGTATGGTAAAATCCAATAAAAATTCAGACTTGCCCAGTAGAACTCTTATTCTGCTTTGCTCTCTTAATCTCTGCAGGAACCTCTGCATGGGTAAAATGCTACTATGAGTCTCTGAGATTGCTTTGTCCTTAATTTTTGATTAACACACTGGTGGACCATACTGCCATGATAAAAGATGAAAACAGTGGATGAAATACACTGCATTTAATAGTTCAGTACTGATGTCATGACTGATGTTATTTTAAAAGGGGAAATTAAAACATGATAAATAGTTCTAGACTTGGTCTTTATTAGACTCCTTTTAGAAATCTGTATGCTGTTCTTTAAGATGCAAAAGCTTGATACAGAGAATGCAGTTCATTCTTCAGTCACACATGAAAGATTTAGAAGTTAACAAACTCAGTCCTTTGAAGATGCTTGAAAAATTATTCTTTCCACCATTGTTCTGTCTTCTAGGAGGAAATAAAGGGGAGGAAATGTCAGCCCTTAGATCTTACAACCAAAATTAGAAACTTTTTCCTAGTTTGATTTTCTCATTACATTTACAGACCTGAGAGCAGAATTCTGTCAGCATGATTTCTGTGCCTTTAAAATCATTTATTATGAGCAACAGAATTTGCGGAAAACTCTCTTTCTGTAATTTTAGTGATGAAACTCAAGAAGGTCACAAAGGAAATGAGTTGTGCAGGTAATGTCTCAGCCTGTTTCTAGTTACTAACTTTTACCTGCCGGTTAAATTTGAAAGATTTTTCGGAAGTCTGAAATTCTCAAAATTCATCAGCTTCCCATGACCTCCTGCTATTTAACAACCTTCTTAATTGCAGCAGAAACCCCAAAATGTCCAGCCAATCAAAATGCAATGGGAGCAACAAGGTCAGAAACTCAAAGCATCAGGGAAGCCAATAACAGCCAGTGCCTGCGGCTGTTCCACACCAAGTCAGCACTGTCTGTGGCCTTATTTGTTATCACTTAGACAAGTCCTAACTCCACTAATTTCAGTAAGGGTTTTAGATTTGATTGGGATCCCTGTAAATGATATCCAAATCTGCCTAATGTGAGTAATATGTGATTAAATCTGATATTTTTATCTTAAGGGTGCAGATTAAAAAGATGACATTAAGATAAGGCAGAGTTTTTCAGTAGAGGATATTAAGAAAATTAAGGATTAGAGAGTGAGAAACTGATTATAACGATTTAGCAGGGAGGCAGAAAACACATGCAGGAATAAATGACTACTTTTTTGAAATTATACAGGGTCAGAAAAGTGATACCTTATATTCTTTCTTATAACTGGTCTCAACTCCTGGTGTGTGCACACAACATAGTATCTGAGAATTAAATCTTTTTCATCCAGATTCTGTTCTACAGGTCTGGTGCCTAAGTATTCACTTGATCAGGCAGCTCCTTCAAGGTAAACAGGTATTTTGGCTTCTTGTGTAAATGGCCTTAATCCAGCAATGCAAATGGGTACATTTATAAAGGGAAACATGCGAAAGTCTCAAACAATTGCATTAAAATTTTTTCCATGCTAGAGGCCCAAGAAGAAATGTCTTCCTGAATCTACGCAAAGATGTATAATGTTTTATAGGATCTTGTTGAAAATGCAGCTACCCGAGAGTTTACTACTTTTCTGACATTGCCTACCTTTGTAACAAAGGTGAATAAATACTGAAGGGAACATTATACTTATATTTATCCAGCTGACTGCAGTAAGTCTAACATGAAATAATAACTCAGATGCCCTTCCCTTTCTTGTTTTCAAGTCTTGTATTCAGCCTAATTATTGTCACAAAAGGGTCAGAAGCCCAGCTATATCACATAATGGCACTTTGTTCTGGTTTGCATCACAATCTTCCAGTTGCATTGAAGTAGCATTATTGATGCATTTTCTGTCATGTAGCAATACTTTGCAGCTTACCTACAGTAGAGACATTTAAAATTTTATTTTGCTCAGAGAATAAAAAGTTACTCAGCTTTACTAACTGTACACTCACATTTCCTTAGATTTTCTTAAGTAATGCAGGACACTTTGCAAAGACCTTGCCATTCAAATACCTTTAATTTTCACTGGAATCTGTTTTATGCATATAATTACATGTGTTTAGTTTCAGCCACTAGTAATGAAATCTGAATTCTTTTCTTGCTTTGTTTTGTTCATTATCTGGTGCAGACATGGAAAATTGTTGTGCTTCTCTGCTCCCCATCCTCTTTTAAATCTCATCATACACTCACTTCAGCACAGCAAACTACTATTTAACATGACTGACAACAAATATGTGGAGGTAGCAGATGTGGGTAGGGTAATGTACATGCAAACTACCCAGTGCTGTGTGAGAACAGAGTTAAATCTTTGTACGTTTGTACAATTGTGCACTTGCAATCAGAAAATGCAATTGCAGGATTCAAGATAAAACTGACTCTTAAGTGTTTAATTCTGTTTTATGGTTGAGATTTTTTTCAATATATATAGTTCTGGGCATTAAAATTTGAAGAATAGATAACATTCTGCAGGCAGGTTTGATTAAGAGGGTGGGCATTGTATCAATAGTAACCTCTGCTTAACTTCAATGGAATTACATTGCACTTCTACTCTAATAAGCAGAAGCTTGTCCTTGATGTCCATGAATATAAACAATATTTCTAGTACAAAACCACTGAAGCTGCACCGCTAGTGAACATAAAGTAAAGATGGTTGCTTGTAATGTAGCGGTTTTTTTAATACATTTGTCTGTGACAGTGCCCATCATTAGTTTAAATGAAGTACTGGAGTAGTTGCGACCTCTGGAGCTCACAGCAACTTAATTCCTAACAGCCTGCAGTTTCATATGAAATCCAGGAAAATGTGCTCCAGAAGAGTGGACATAATGCAGTCTTTTCCCAAGCATCCTTCTTCTGATCCAAATGTAAACAAATGAGGATCTCAATAACATATCTGAGAGGTGAAGCCGTTAGTACACAGTCTAATGTTAGGGTTTTTTCAATTACAGCAAAGATATGTTGTCAAGTCATTTATTAGTATTCTTGCTATATGTGTTTTTAAGTCTTGTAAAGGGATTTCATCTGTCCAAATATTTAATTCAATATTGCTTTTAATATAATATCAGTCTACCTCACAGTGCATTTCATCTGAATCAGTAGTACATTATAACACTTTCTCTGTCCAAACTCTTTCCTTTTCCTCTGTGTTCTGCAAGAAGTGACAGTGCTCCCATTGCTTGTGATGAGACTGTATATGAGTAACATATATAATCATAATATACTAAATATTGCATATTATATTACATTAATTATACTATATTGTATTGAAATATGTAACATATAATTATATTCTTTAAGGGTCAAATGTGCAATGCACATTCACAGTATTCAGCATAAGCTGTGGTATGATCTGAAAAAAATTCCAAAGAACAGAAGAAACACATGCATACCCCTTTTTCAAGAGGAGGTATTAAGTATCATATCTATTTGGGCTTGCAGAGAGTAAAAGAGAAAAGAGCTTTGCAGAGGCCTGGAGTTGGAATAGCAGTTTCCACGTCTTACTCTCACAAGATTATTCTTTTGAGTGAAGAAAGGCAATTAAACTTTCACGACCTTTGTTTCCTCTAGAAATCTTGCATATAGTATGTATGTAGGATAAAAAGGCTTTTTAATTCTTTTTTTTTTTTCCTGTGATCATAACACACTTAAGTATGAAAACTGTTGCCTCACTATAGATTTTTCTTCTTTTTAATAGGATCAGCTTTTGGCCTGTTAGTCTAAACTTGCACAAATGTACTGTGTTGCCAGTTTCCAATAATACTTTAATTTAAAAGCAGAATTGTGAGTATGTATTATTGCATGATTTAAAGGGAAAAAAATCAGTGGAGGTGTTTTGAGAGTTTAAGTCCCTTTTGTCTTTTAATGAAAACCTGCACATTGTGTTTCCCACGTAAATGACACCTTTACAAGCACTTGCAACTAAACCTGTTGTTTAGATTTTACATGTATTGTATTTGTTACATGTATTTGAAGTAGATCACAGGACTTTTGGTGTTAGAGACCTCGTCTTTTATTTTATTTCATAAAGTGTCTTTCATGCTTACAGTATTCTTTAAATAATAAATAAAACAGATAAAAAGCTTTGCAAACCTTTCGAATAAATATAAGGCATGTGAGCTTTTAGTCCCATCAATATGATAAGACTTCCTGCAGAGGTGTGAGACTGCAATAAATTGATACTGTGAATTAATAGAGACTTCATATGTCAAAACAGGCCTTCAAAAAAAAAAAAGCCCACACAGATTGGTCTTTTGGCAAATTTTGTTTCTGTTTTCCTCTAAACCTTTGGTTATCATCACTGAACACTACAACACTAATGAATTTATAAAAGCCATGTTAAGCAAGGCAGCAGATAACGTCTGTCCTTTGAATGAGAGCTAGTGTTGGATCATGAGCTGAAAGACAAATTATTTGCTCTGGTTTTCAAGAGTTACTGAGTAAATAGAGATGCTGAGATGCTGATTGCCCCAGCTTGTGCAGAGGAGCTGTGGTGGAGTGGGGATTGTTTTACTTACCTTGACCTCCAGTTTAGCATCTTTCCTCCAGTGGCAGGATAATGATGTATCCTTCCCCTGGAAAAAGAAAGCAGCTATTACTTAACTGTGAACAGCAGCATCTCGAGACCCTGACTGAGATCAAAGGTCTCAAGCTTCATGTTTCACAGCAAAAGGCAAATGCTCAGAGCACATAAAACTGGGCTAGCAAAGAGTGAGGAGCTGGAGGAAAACCAAAGGCACAGAGAAAGAAAGCAATGACCAAAGATTTCACATCAAGTCACAAATAGAGGTAGATGCACATTTCACACTAGCAGAAGCTGGTTTCCTGCTCTGCTGTACCTGTGAATAATTGACCAGCTGAGCAAGAAATGTGTTTAAACAATTGTCAGCTTCCTCTGATGTTCAGCACACAAGTGGTCAAGTGAACTCCATCTGTGTGAGCTGAATAAAGCATCCCACGTTGTGCAGATTTTCTGTCTCAGTAGCGTATAATAGGTGGTTGCTTGTTTTTCTCTTTACATTAACAAGATGACAGAAGATAACTGTAGCAGCTGGTTATACAAGAACAACCAATGCCTGAACCTGGTTTTAATTTCTACTAGGAAAACCAATAGTGTATTTCTTTATTATTAAGCAGTGAAAAAAGGGAGGTGTGTTTTGAATTAGCTAGTTCTGACAAAAAGAAATCAACACTACTTCTGCTTGCTTTGCTGGATGAAAAATAATTATAAGAGAGGCTGGCTTTTCTCTTCAAACAGATCTTATTCCCAGCCTACATATGCCTCTTGCCTAGAGATCTCCCTGGCTTCAGCAGGTGATCAGTACAGCATGACTCACAAGAGCAGAAGACTTGGAGTCAGCAGCATCCTTCAAAAAGATTGGTAGGGGGAAAAATTAAAGTTAACAGGAGCAATATGTGTGGAGAGATTTCCATGTGGTTCTTCTACTTTCTTACATCTACTGCTGCTCTGCTGATGACACAACTCACAAGTTATTAAAAATTCAACATTATTCAGAACCATCTTTCCCTACACAATCCAAGCACTTTTCATTTCTCACACCTGTTCTCAGAAGCACTTTCAGTCCTCGGGAACAGCAGAGGAATAAAATATATCTACAATGTATATTATGTTTAGTATGTGGCAGCTGATCTTTAGTTCTGTACATAAATGTCACATCAGATCAATTGCTGAGTATTTTTGTCACTCTGAAGTACTTGGAGGCTTTTTTTACCATTTCTAAAAACCTGTATATACTGTATGAACACAGAGGAAAAAGGATTCTGCCATTTGAAAAAAGGGCTGTGCATCAAAGGTGTGAAGAATGTCCACAAGATGCACACTGTGCCATCAGGACTATAGCAGCAGCTGCTCTCTTGCCACTTGCTCGCTGCAGGGAAGAGACTAGGAGCTCAGGGATGCTCCTGCTGGTGTTTTGCATCACAGTTTGTGGCTTGTCCATGCCTTTGGGTGAGGAATGCCTTGCTGCGCAGGAGCCCTTGCATCATGAAAAACTGAGCAAGGTAAAATGAAAATCCAGTGATCGTGCACATCCAAGGTAAGCAACACAGTCAGAAAAGACAGGAGCACAGGAACTATGTGTAATTTGCCCCTCCCAAGATTCAGCCATGAGGGCCTGTTCCTAGGTTCAGCTAACCCACTGCAGCTTTTCCTTGTGTATGCCTGATTCAGGATCCTAGACCTGTATGTACTTAAAACTTTGGGCTGTGTGCTGTGGAGAAAATCTCTTGGGGATGCTAGCTTTTACAGTCCATCTAAAGTCCTCCAGGAGGTACATAGAGATTTAATCTTCCTTTCCACAATTTTTCTCTTGACTGGACTAAACATCATTTCGTTTTCTGAGAGGTGCCAGTTCTCTCCATTAGACCAAGTGTCAGAACTTGCCCAGTTAATTAACAGCTCTTTGCTTTGAAAAGATAAAGGTCTCCCTTACAGAAACATACACACACATGCGCAGTTTTGTGCGCCAGGGACCTGCTCATTGGCCACTGAGGATAATCTGTTTGAGGATCTCATTTCTCCTCACGCTTGCTGGCTGTGTGGTCCTGCTAACTTCCCTGTGAAGGGGCAGTTCAAGGTGTGGATCAACTTGAAAAATGATCTCTCTTTTCCAGGGCAGCTTTTGGCTGGGTCAGCTCGCCCATCTTACTGCAGCAGAAGGGTAACTGTTACCTGGCAAAATGGCAGAGCAGGGAGCGGGGCTGTGACAACTTATCTGTCTCAACATGCGAGTTGCCATTTTTCACTGGGATTTGTATTCTCCAATGTACCTTAGATTTTATGTCAGTGTGTACAGGAACAAACATATTGTATCTAAGCTGCTAGGTAGGATAGATGCATGTAGCTCATTATTACCTCTCAAATTCTGCCGCAATATAATGGTAACTAGACACTTTGGGGTGACACAGCAGGACTGGGATATTGACTCTCCACTCCCAATATTTTTCTTTATAGCCCTCTGTGAGTGTTTGAAACAGCCTCTTTCCTACTGCAGGGTAGGCAAAGATGAGTGTGAAGTACAGTTGTCTCCAGTTAAGCTTTGTTAACCCAGTGCTTATGGTAGTTTGCTTCTATGTGTTTGTTTTTTTCTGCGGGAAATGTAGTTTCTACAAACTAAATAGAATAGAACCATGCTTTCAAAGATTTTTTTTTTCTATCAGGAATGTTGAAATTATATAGTTTTGGTAATTTTGCATGCTGAATTTATAATATTTCAATTTCTTAAATGATAAAAAAATATTTAATCTTGACACAAAATGATTATTTTAGTCATAAATCTCAGAGTGGGGTATTTTTCTGATACCTTAGAAACTTGCTAGAACATTGAAATAATGAACAAAGTGAGGCTGGGTTGTGAACAGGTTGCTCAAGGTAACTTTCAGTTGAGTGTTTAACAATCTCTGTGGGCAGCTTGTGCTAGTCAGTAAAATATTTTCATTTCTATTATGTTGAATTTCATGTCTGTAAGTTTGTGCCAATTGCTTCTTGTGCTATTGCTGGGCACCCCCCTTCTCCTTCTTCTTTACTCCCTCTGGTCCGCTCCTCTCCTCTCATAAGGTATTTATATATGAATCAGATATCAAAACACTGGAATTTCGTATGGGAAGAATATTCCTGTTTTCATTTAGATTTCTGTTAAGTACAAGACTGAGGATAGGAAGATAGAGGAGATGGAGAATGAAAGCAAAATTGTCTGGTGATGAGCTAGTTTGCACAAAATAGCTCCTATTCTGAACTCTTTCTTAGGTATGGTATGATACATACTGGACCACATCACATCAAAATCCTTTATGTTCAGTAACATTTCTGTTTCTTCCCTACTGAGACAGATAAATTGCAGCAAAAGCCATTACTGTTTTTATTAGGCCCATCTGAATAGCATTGTAAAGGACACTTGAGGCTGCCTTTTAATTTATGACTCAGACTGGGCTGTAAATTCGTGTGGACAAAACTGTCTCTTTCCTTAACTCTAAGACTTAAATATCACCAGCACACTGCTGCAGAGATTCTGCAATGCATTACTCATTGCTTGAATTCAGATGCAAGTTGTGGAGCAGCCTCTTGTTTGCATACTTTTGAAGTGCAGCTGCCTATGGCCTAAAGGGCAAGATTATTTAATGTTAATAATTTTTTCCTGAAAATTTAATGTGGCTAGTACCCCGCACGTCATTTCTTCTTTTCTGCATCAGTGAATTTCACCTGAGTCCTTTTTAGAGAGGAACTGTTGTAGGAGATGTGCCTCTACCTAGAACATAGACGGATGTAATGAAGGGAAGTTTAAGTTGGGATTGTCTAAGAAAGCTGTGATGGAGAGGAAGCTTATGACTGAAACTCTGATTTTGCTTCAGTGATTTCCCTCAGTGATTGATGCAACACCCTCCTGATCATTTGGTGGGAGCAGTGGGAAAAATATTGGGGCACTTGGATAATGTTTTCCCAGATGTCTTCCCAAAATTAAGGCATTCTTTTTCACTTTCTTCAGTTTGAGAAAAGAGAAAATGCAAATCTGTCTCCAAGGCTGGTCAGCTACAGGAAAAGTGAAATATGCCATGGAGTAGAAGCAGGTATAAGTTAGCTCTGTAGCACCGGGGTGCAATGACACTGAGGACCCCTGTGTGAGGCCCCTGTTTTGGACAGAGAAGTGAAAGGTTCCCCGTAAAAATTTCTCCTGCTTTCAGGCCCTGAGCTCCCTTCAGCCACCCACACTGGGTGAGGAGAAGGCAAGGCAAATAGCAGTGCACAATATAGAGCTACACATAATGCTCATGTACCTTCCTCATTTAACATGTCCCCCACTCCTTACACAGCAGGGCTATAGTGATTGCCTTGCTGATGGGTTTTATTTTGATCCTGTGGAGTATGCTGAATTTGCCCCTTTTATGTATTGCAATTGCAGTTATGTCTTCCATACAAAAAATCCCTCCCTCATAAAGCATTGCTTTTAACAGGTGTCATTCAGTGTCCTGAGGAAGGAAGCTGAAATCTGAACAGGCTGTTCATCCTGTATAATTTGTTTCTTGGCAAGACTGTGACAGTAAGTTTGAATTTCTGTTAACCCTGTTATTAGATTGGTTTATAGGAGGTTACAGTCGTCAGGGATGTCACTTCAGCCCTCAACAGACAAGACTTCATTTTTCACATCACAAGAGCAAGGGAAAAGAATAGAAGCAATGCAGAAGAGATTACCACACAGAGGTGACCAGGGGACAGCTGAGATTAAGAGATTTGTCTTTCAAACACTGCTATTCAAGTTACTATCATTTGCTCCTTTAAAATGCCTGTATTTTGTGAATGTATGCTAAAAAACCTGAATGATAGGCAGAATGATTCAGTGGCTCAGGCAAAGCTGGCAGCTTTCCATATGCTATGGTATTTGTAAACATCCATATTGATGAGAGAAATGTGAATAATATTGCCTGATACCTTGCTAACATTATGAAGTGCTGTCACTGGTAATTAAAGAAATACATGCATGTGAAGGATCTTAAAGCTGTTTTAAGATTAAGCTTGAAATCTACAGCAGAATATCGTGTTGGATTGGTGCCATTCATAAGAGATGCTTACCCACTAACTTCCAGTCCACAGAATTTCCCCAGCACATTAAAATGATCCTTTGTGCTGAGGAAATTACCAAATGGATAAATGTGATTTTCTCTTCCTTTGTGATATATTCTGCCACAGAAAAACAATTAAAGCTGTGTTTCAAATAAAATGCAGGAGTTGACCACTATGGATTGATTTCTATTACCAACTTTAATCATCATTTAAACCATCAAACAAGAAACTTAGTTTTAAGTAATCAGTTTTAATCTTGGGTTTCATTTTCACTTATTAGTCACGTTCTTAAAGGGATATTGGATTCTTCTGTGTAGTAACCACAGGAACATGTTGATTTCACCTAAATAGAAACTGTATGTTAAATAAGGTGAGTATTTTATTGAGGTGAATATATCATATGCATTTAGCCAGTATATAGCCTTATATGCCTTTGGTCAGATTATGATTAGAAAGTAATTTGGAAAAATGGCGAAAGATACATTTATTACTTACCCTATTATGATTATGCTCTTATTTGTGTCTCTTGTCAAGATGCAGCTGGATAGAATTTGCAACTCAATTTAAAGCACAAACCCAACATCATAAAGTTGTTTGTTTTAGTTAAATTAAACCACTTTAAATAGCTGGTTACTTAGGGAAAACATTAATTTATTGAAATGGATTTTAAAACTAATTGATTCATTAAACAAGGGAAGTATTGTCCATGGTTAACAAATTGTACTAACAGTTTCTGATCATCATGTCTGTCATGATTTTAGAACTACCAGATCTCATCCTGTTACACCTCATTTATATTTATGGATTGGAAGGGGATAATAAGCTATCCGGTTTTTAGGCAGCCAAAAATTTCTCAGCTATGAATAAATTAGTTACTGACTTTAAGTAACTAAACAAACAGAAATGAAGAAAATACCCCTGCAGTTTCTGGAGAGGCTGTAGCTTTTTAACTATTTCAGTACATTCATAGATTAAGATCTAGAACTCCAGGACTCCTGAGTTACCTGGTACAGGGATTTGCCTTCAGCAGTTCACATGTACTTTGGGGATATTAATGTTTATTTAATACAAAAAAATTAATGAATTGCAATAAATGCAGGTATGCATGTGAGTTGCCACTATTTAAGTTTTAATTTTATAAATGATTGCTAATAAAAGTATCTGAAATTTTAATTGTGAACCTAATTTGAATATAGGCTCCCATTCTAGAATACCCTTTATAGGGTCATGCAAAAAGACAGAAACTGTTACCAACTGTCCAGTAGCTGTACAGGCTACTACAAAGAACAAAATCCATCTTGTACCTAGACTGAAGCTGAACTATGAGACCCGTCTTAAGTGAAATAACCTTAACAATCAATTCATACTTCTAAGGTACAACAGAATCACCACTGGACTAATATAGGAAAAAATATTATTAAAGCCTCTTGAGAAAGAGTGTCAGAATGACAGGGAGGTGCAGAAGCAGCCTGCTGATTCATCCTGACAGTCAGGTAAGGCAGACTGGCTTTTTAACTCAGAAGTATAAAATACTGAGCTTTTCTTCGAAGGCAAGAGAGAGGAGAAGGGACAGCAGAGATCCTGCAGGCAGAAACCGTAGGAACAGTGAGTTCAGGAGGACTAAATTTAATGTTTATGAGCACATTTCTACCTGCAGCCTTTTTCTTTACTGGAAATAGGAAGAAAGTTTACATTCAAAGTCTATGGGAGAGACAGATATGTAGATGGGTCCAAGTGGTGGTCACAGCTGGAGAACAGAGCCAAAGCACACTTTAGCTGGCTGCAGCTTGATGTTCCTACTGTCCTCTGCTGCTACCAGGAATCTATCCTGGGGCTGTGCATGCTTGTGAGACCTCCAAAAGTACAGGGGAGCTGAGGGCTGCACACCCACAGACCTGTAGCAGTATAAGAAGTGGTGATGTTGTCTTCCTATGGTGAGTCTTTGCCCATGGCAAAGTATTGCCCAGGACTATTAATTGTTGTTATAATCACTAATGCTGATAGCTAGCCATGTACCTTTTGTAGGCTGAGTTCTGGCTCTTCCAGATATGCTAGTTTTAAGGCATGTCAAATATGAAATGACAACAGAATTAAAGTGTTCCTAGTCTATTTCACCCTACTAAAACCAGTAATATGGTTTCATTTATAAAGTAATAAGTTTTTGAGAAAAAGTCCTGAAAAACAGTGTACAGGATTTCCATTTTGAACCAGACACATTAGTTTCCAATAACAGGGTCTCTTTCAGCAGTGTTCCACAGATAAAGCAAAAGCTGTGCACAAAAGCAAAGCACAATAAGTAATTAATTCACTGCTTCCCTCCAGTAGGCAGGGGTTCAGCCAGCTCCAGGAAAGCAGGGCTCAATCACACATAGTGGTTACTTGGGAAGACAAATGCCGTAACTCCAAACATCCCCTCTTCCTCCTTCTTCCCTATATTATCAGCACTGTTTTCAGCACAAATCCAAAACATAGCCCATGCCAGGTACTGTAAAGAAAATTAACTCTATCCCAGCCAAAACAAGTGCACATAGATAAGGGTCTGCTGCAAATGGTGGGGCCTCTCCTCCAGGCTGGGAAAGCATGTCTGTCTGAAGAACAGGGGCACTCAATGAAGTGTCTGTGGTATTTTCCTTCATATTACTTTCACAAATAGTCTGTTCTTTGGGGGAATTTTTAAGGCCTCGAACTGAGCTTTTGCTCAGTTAGGAAATGTTTAGTGGCTTTTAACGGAAAGCTTTGTGTCTGAGGCATTAATGGAGAAAGAAAGTAAATGCATCTTGAAAGGATGATATTATTTCCTAAATTTAAATCCTGGAGTTTCATTGCTGTGGTGTTAAGGACAACTGGGCATCAAATACTGCACCTCTGGGTGCTGTAATAGATACCTCCCTGTACCTGGGGAGAGAAAGGGAAAGGGCTTAGTTACACGTGAGAAGCTGCACCTTGGAGACACAGTATAGCAAAGGAAGGTAGCCAGGTCACAGCCCTGGGCTCCTTCAGCTTTTGCAGTCGGGTTTGATACCAGTCAGGGATGGGGTAAATGGATAGGTAGAATAAAGCTGTATATGCCTGATCACACGTTTTTCAAGGAAATGCACCTTGTTTCTGTTACTCATTTAGAAGGCTATGAAGTCCAGAATTGTTCTGAGGAGCTGCTTTGTTTTTGGAGACAAAGCACAGCAAAGGAAGGTAGCCGGGTCACAGCCCTGGGCTCCTTCAGCTTTTGCAGTCGGGTTTGATACCAGTCAGGGATGGGGTAAATGGATAGGCAGAATAAAGCTGTATATGCCTGATCACACGTTTTTCAAGGAAATGCACCTTGTTTCTGTTACTCATTTAGAAGGCTA
>WYDI02000522.1:0-57687 GCA_009867235.2 Psittacus erithacus
TATTCCCCCCCCCCCTTTTTTTTTAATGAAAGAAGGGTTATGTTTTAATAAGACATCAAACTTCAATGTTTCTGAGTGTTACTCTGGCACAGGACAGTACTTTCTGTTTGTTTTTACAGCTGATCCACTTCGATTGACCTCAAGTGTCTTTGCAGTATTCTGTGTTATCTTCTCATCCAAGCCTAAAAATCATACTTTAAACATTGTAAGAACGTGGCTATGAAATACAAGCAAAGACCATTTTTCAAGATGAACTATTAATGAATGTTAAGTTTGGGACAGAATTACTGAACAGATGAGGATTTACTTTATATATATATATATGAGGATTTATTTTTTTTATGTATATATTTTTAGATATATACACACACATATATAGATGAGATTTGATCTTTTAATACAAAATTCCATCAGTAATCAGCAGCCAGTGATCATGAGATCTTCAGCAAAATCTTCCATTGTATTCAAAAACTCCTGACAAAATGTACATGCTGTAGTTGAAGGCCACCACTCAATCCAAGTGCTGGAGTCCAAAGGGTACTGGAATCTAAGATGAGAGCAGGAAATGATCATTTGCTGCTAAGGTTTAGGGAGGAAAATATCAAGCAGGAAAAATTACAATATGAAATTACTTGCTTTGTGTTCATAATCCTGTTTTCAATATACACATCTGAAAATACATTGTGCGACTATTGGTTAAAAATTAAATCAATTCTGTATTACATAAGAATTATTACATACAAACACTTGCCTCATCACAGCACACTTAAAGATTAAATCTCTGTGTATTCTGGTGGTAAATTACTTACTTGAAATTGTAACCAACACTTATCTTCAAGGCTTCTTTTCCCATGATCAAATACTGCTCTCCTGGGCTCAATTCAACATCTGCACAGGTCTTCTTTTTAACAAAGGTTATTTCATTGTTTTTCTGAGCAAAAGCCTGCCCTGGAGTAGAATGTCAAGAATTGAAAAATATCACAGAGAGAATTTCCACTAACTCATAAATCTGCCAGAAAACATCAAAATGTTCTACAGTACAGCACAGCCGAGGGATCTGTTTGCCACTAGTTGTATAACAGCAAAATCTCATGTTATAAAACATGTTTCTTGTAAAAGCTTTGTAAAATTAAATCTGAATGGTAAATAAGCTTCATGCACATTAAATGGTTTCATATTAATTATAAGCACATGTTGGGTGCTTAAACTCAGAAGAAAACTGAGTGAATATCAGCTTTAGTTCACAGACCTACGAGCAGCCGCCTCTCCCAAGGGTGAGACAGTGAGTGCCCAAGAACATTCTCAAGTCCGTTCTCCCAGAAGCAGAAACATGCCCAACCTACAAAAACCTGAGTTAAATTAAGGTACGGCATATCCTTGCACACTACCCCACTTTGATCATTGTATATACAGAAAGGGAGGGCATTCTGTGAAATGAAAGATTTACACAACAGCTCATAACCTTATTAATTAACTACGGAAAATGTTCACCTTGTTTTGTCACATAAAAGACATTTCACTGATTACAGTTTGGGACTGTTGACAACAGCTCTAATATAAAAAAGCTGTCTAAAACCACTGAAGGCTTGACTTCCCAGGGCACAAAAGAATTCTCAAAGGCTGTGTTTAAGACTGCAGTTTTCTCCTCTCATGAAACAACCAGGTTTGACTGCTGATTTTCGTCAGCTGCTTCAGTGGTCTCAACCAAACAGCTTTTACTCGAAATAAATTGTTAAATGGATTAAGAACAGGACACTCACCTCTTTTATAGAGGTCCAGCAGAGTTGCAGAATACTTTACAAAATAACCTTCTTCGCTGCGAGATAAAATGCTCACTTTATAAACTGCAGAACAACATGAAATAAACTTTGTTATTTCTTGTTCTTGCAACACACACTAAATGTCTTACACATGCTCAGATGGAGAATATAATGTCCCTTTACAATACTGATTTCTGGGAAAACAGTGGCTATAGCTATACACTGTAGGCTAAGAAACATTAATAAGTTCTACCCATGCTTTAATCTGATGGAAGCTCTACCCAGGCTCTCATGTGATGCCTGACAAACTTCCTCTGACCCCAAAGCCAGATGCTCACTTTAGAACAGTACCAAAAAAGAGAAACATGGTGCTTATTAGCAGAACTCATCAGATCAGGCTCACTGTTGTGCTAACCCTGGTTTATGTGACTTTTATTCAGCAGAGGGCATGGGCAACGCTTCCTCTTCTCTGCTCCTATGTCACCTTCATACACTCTACACCACAGTCTAACCTACTGAATTTTAATCACTAAAGATCTAACTGAAACAAAATCTTCTGCAGCAGTAGTAAACAAGTAAATATTTCAGTCAGAGCATGTGAAATAGTAATGACAATTCAAATATTACCATATGCAGTATCCTTCTGGCACGCAGCTTCTCTTCTGGTATCAGCAGTTATTGACTGATCTAGTCGCTCTTGTACTTTACTACACTCAGCTACATTGAGAAAGAAAACAGCCAGTGTTAAGACAATGTCACCGCATGTCCTCACATAAGACACCACAAATCTCTCTACCTGTTTGGGATAATCTACCGTAACAGAAACAGCAAAATTATGGGATTGCATGCTGGAAAATTAGTATTTAAAATCCAAATATTCCCCTCAATCACCTGAGCTTAATCCAGTCAGACATCCATGATCACACTGCACACTTCTTAGGTTTTTTGCTAGTGTAAGACTTGTAAAGGACAACAGCTTATGTTCTTGTTAGGGTTTTTTTTTCCTTGTGTTTAGTGTGGTTTTGTCCAAAGCACTACATTGCATTTTCTCACCAAGTGAAATGCGAAAACACCTAAAAAAGTTTACCTTCCATGCACTTGCATTCATCTCCTTCACAGAGTCTCACAAGTTTTTCATTTCCATAGGGGTTATAAAATATAGTGCACCTTTTATCTAGAAGATCCAAAAAAAATAATAAATACCTACAGAAAATCAAAGTCCAAGAATCAGAACTGAAACTTTGTGAGCCAAAAATTACCCAAGCTTAAAATAACAAAGATTCAAAAGCAGTTGAAGGAGGAAAAATGTAGTCTTTAAGGAGGAATAAAGAGTTAAAAGACAAACATGAATTTGAAGGCATGGTACACATACCTGGTGCATGATATTCATACACAGTGAACGTGGCAGGATTTAGCATTCCAACCTGGAAAAGCTCACTTATTCGGAACCCAACACAGAGAAAATTATTAGCTGGTACCTATTTGAAAGACACAAATTAAGGAGTTCTAAAGGAAACAAAATTATTCCAAAGAGTTAAGGTAGTGCTTACAGTTATAAAAAGGGTAACATACAGAGTCTATCTGCAGAATAACATGCCCATCTTTTATTTCATAATCTGCTATCAACTGATCAACGCCACTTGCAAGCTGTAGGGGAGGAAAACAGAGAAAAGTCTTTTATAACAAGTTTAACTTTTTTAGATGATCTCAAAGGTTTTGCAGTCAGTAGCTTTAACATAATTCTGAGGTGTAAAAACCCCTCATTTTAGAGTTCTCTCTTTATAATGCTTATACTCTCACTTAGTTTCTTTTTCTTTTAAGGAAATTATCCTTTCACTCATTACATGAAGATAATAAAGGACTAAAGAGCTAACTGTCCTTAAAAGAATACTTGAGTACATGTATAGCATCCTATTTAAATCCTCTAAGTGTAACTCTAATTGCCTTTAACCAAAACTTCCATGCTTGTCAATAGGAGCCGGATGAACACTAGCATTACAGTGAAGATTCAGTTAAAGTTTAGCCAGCTTACACTTAGGTGCGTATACCAACAGTGTTCCCTTTACAGTTAGCAGGTACAACACTTCCAGGGGTTGCCATACTGCCCTAACAGAGGCAATGACCATTCTCTATCTGCTCTTGTCTTTCTAACAACAGAGGTAGCCCAGATGACAAACTTTAACTAGAGGCCTAGCTTCTGACTCAATCAAAAATCCATCATCTAGACTTAAGTAGATTATTCTCATTAGTATTAAAAGTGTTTAGAAGCAATGAAGATATAATGACATCCATCTGCACTACTACTCTCACAGAAAAAAGATGAACAGCAAATATAATACTTCTGTCAAAAGAAGCCAGTAAAAGAAAAATGTTCTCTAATACTTACAGTAGTTAAGTCATCTGTATTCGCTTCCAATCCACTAACCAAACCTATGTCCATCACAGCATGAGCAGATCCTGACTGCGGCTCTCTCACACCAGGCCTGTACCTAAAATAGATTAAAACTGATATTAAACAAAACTGAAATTAAAAAGAAAACTTCAAATGTGATCCCAGGAAAACCTAAGGAAAATTCTATCAATATTTAGACCACAGCATTTGCTCAGTCACTGAGGAAAGGAAAAAACCCAACCACTCACCCATCCCATCAACTGTACTTACTTTGCACAGGCCTCTAAACGCCCCAGTGGTTCACCTTCTTCTCTTCTGTAACCTTTACATAGAAAGTAGAGTTAAATAAGTAGTTTTATAACTCTTCAGAAGCAGCATTCCAAAATTCTCATAAAGCATTGTCATAATTGAAAGATAATGACTTAAATTGTTTTGTTGGCTGTTCTTATAGGAACTCATTGCCTAGCCACAAACAAGTAACATCGCACTTCTTTTATAATTCAGGTGAAAAGACAGCTTTAAGGCTTAATGTAATTTAATGTGTGCTTACCTTATTAAACTACTTCATGGCAAAAGCTCAGAATGTGATTATACACCCTGTTATAATTGGACTAGAATTCTCAGTGCTTTGTAGAATTCACTGTAAACTCCCCCATCCCCCATCGTATTTCTTTGCTACAAGTTTGTATTCCTCATTCCCCCAAGTGCAAGAACTCTTCCATAAATGAATAAAAATGCACCTAACAAATAGTTAAAAATAGATTCTATTCACAGAAAGGCAATACTTTCAAGAAGGGCTAAAAAGGCTCCTGGCGATTTCTTTTCCACTTTTGCATTTAGAAAGTGGCAGAATTTATTAGTTTCATTCTTAATTAGAAATTTGTTCAAGAAAGTGAGAGTCTTTTTACTCCTTCCCTTGCACTGACCTAAGCAGTAATATTTAAAACCATATTAATCCTTTACCATCATCTCTCTTTGGAATAATCTTCAATTCAAAGTTACATGACTCTTCAGAAGTCCCGATTGTGTTATACACTGTCCTCACCTACAGACATACAAATAAATTAGACAAAACAGAAGCAGTAAACAATCCTCATAACTGGTATAAAGCTGTGAACACTTAACAATACGGAGAACATAACACCAGTAAAAGCAAGTCTGTGCAGTATGAGGAGCTCTGATGGATGCAAAGCACAGTAAACAAATTACCAGCACAGAAAGAAATGAGGAATTCTTGAGCAAAACCACACCACTTATGTGGTCTTATTTACAAGACTAAAAATATTATGCAAATGACTCCTGGTATTTAGGAATATAAACACTAGTTCACAAGAATACATTCTGTTCAGATGTTAGTAAGTTTGATGTTAGAAGAGGCTATGAAAGATTCGAAGAAAATATATCATGACAAGAGCTTAATATTTAGGCACACAAAAAGTATTTCTTTAAATATTGCAAGAAAACAGTTTTTCAGTGACATTGCTCAATGAACTAAGAGTAAACACCAGAATAACAGAGAATTGAGCAATTTCTCAAAGCTGATCACTAATTTAGGTCTTCCCTGTTTGGCTGGCCAAGCAGGACAGTAACAACTGATAAGCATTAAAACTAAGTTGATCATTTGTTAAGATTTATGTAACAGGAACCTTATGATGAAAAGGAAGAAACTTCACAACTTCTCTCTCATTAGCCACAAGTCATTCATGGCTCATAATTAATCTAAAATATAGCCATAATCACATCCATCACTTCAGTCTAAGGGTAAGGACAACACATGGAAGAGTTTAGGAGAAAGCTCAGTTTCTTATTCAATGCTAATATTCACAAAGCAGAGATTCCATTTAAGAAGTTTGGCTGCATGCTCACATTTACTGTAGCTACGCCAGTGCTGCTGCCAGTGCTTACATATATGTCATCATCCAGAGGTACCTAAAGGATGGATGTTAAACACAGAGCTGTAAGTTAAGAATAAAGATAGCAGTACTAGCAACAATTCAGGTCCGATAATCTGCTTGTCTTTTCTACATTTTAAATACATATTAGGGTTTTATGCTACAAACAGATTCTACAAAAACAATACAGAGGAATAAGCAGAGATAATGTAAATGAATATTCAAATGCATTAAACTCAACAGATGAGTCCTTAAATATTTGTTGTATCAAATTACTACAAGTTTATTAAAAGAAAAAGCTAATTTAGTAGCAATTTCAACATTCAAATAATTATTTAAGAAGTTGTTAAGAATTCTGCTTTCATTTTTCAAATGATACCATTTACTCACTGTCATAGTTCTTCCCACAAAGTTATCTTCTGTCAGTTTAAACACATTGAGTTCTCCATGGTTTTTGTATGCTACCTTAACATTCATGTCCAAATTAAGTCGTTTGATGAGAAGTGAATATTCAGTCAAGGCCTCAAGGGCATTAATTGTGTCCTGGCAGAAATCAGTTATAAAGAATCAATTCCAGAAATTAAAAAGAAGTAAAAATGTATTAAAGCAATTTATTTTCTGGCACTGAAATGATACCAAATAATGGTAAGCAACAGCTTAGCAGTGTCTCAGCAGTACCCTTAATATGGTGGCAACATATTTAACACCATACTTACAGACATATTTGTGCAATTTAAAGTAATGCAAACAAGTACTAAAAAGGCAGCAAGCAAAGAGCAATAGGACACAGCACTTATCAGTTTCTTCACAGATTTTTAATAGTTTTAAGAAAGGGAGGTTGCATGAATTGGAATATTCTAGAGAATACCAGTAGCTGATAGGACATTGGAGATCAGGCAGCTCTCACTCGAACTTTAGTCTATTCGTGCACGCTAACACAGTTTTTACAATGAAAAAGTCATACTTTCTTACACTGTGTTGCATTTTTGTGGAACACAAGAACAATCATGTCATGAAATGAAATATGCTGCTTTATAAAAACCTCAGGAAAAGTTTTCCTCCTGTGATTCTTTTCATTCAGCAGATCTGAAGTCAGTGGAATCAGCTTGCAAATTACTATTTGCAACAGACTTCATGAAAAGAAGTCATATTTCCCAAAGACTATCAACTTAACAGCGTCAGTGTCCCATACAGAGGACACTTAGGTTATGAACATGGTCATTTAATATTATCCTCTTAAGACATGTTGGATTTGGGGACTTGAAGAACAAGAACAAAATATTTAAAAGCTCACCTGAGTTGAATAGAATCCTCCACCATACCTTTGTTCTTCAGACAACCATTTGATGATTGGATCAGCATAGTTTTTGTCCCCTCTTAGCAAAGTAGTGAGCAAGGCATATGCTGTGGTTTCAACCATTTGTGCAGTAACAGAGCTGGGTGTGTGCTGGCCTACTGATTTGAGAGTATCCTTCCAAAACCGGTAAATAGGAGGGTCACCTACAACGGTATAACAGGAAGGTTTCAGGCTGAAACACAGCTACAGCTCTCTCCACACTACACAAGCTAAAATTCTGCTTATTTGGGCCAAGGAGAAAAGGAGGAACTCACTCTGCCTTTAACAGGAGATGAAGATATACTTCTCCTACACTAGTTAAGTCTGATGTTTATACTAGAAACTGAGGACAAGCAGACCTGATGCAAAACATTCAAATATTGCTCATCCTGACCAGTGATAAGAGTGGCCAAACAAATGGAACACGGATTGTCTTTTTTTAGCCACTTCCAACTTTCAGAGCCTTTCTATTCCAGTAGGAATCACTGCTTGGCAGAGAACAGTTCAAGTCGCATTCACAAGAGACTACAAATTCCTCTCTCAGCCAAGGAAAAGAGGGGACTCAGAAGGATGAGGACGCACACAAAAGTAATCCACTACGGACACTTGCATACAAGGAAAGGCTATAGATAGAACAAGTGTGATACGACAAGGGATGAAATAACACTGTTGAAAAGCTGAAAGCAGGATTGAATCTGGCAAAAATACTAAGCCACAGAAGACTGAAATGTCACTTATGCCAAAGCAACTGTCACTGAAATTCACTCTCCAAGTAGTGCCATCACATTACAGCATTTAACAATACTAAAAGAACAGCCTGAGAGCCAACTACAGTACAGTCTGAGGGAATTTCATAGTACCTATGACAGATGCTTCCTTCTTCAGTGCAGAGAATGCCGCTCGTGCAGCATGGTGGTTCAAATCCACAAGAGCTAAAGCATATGAGGTTATTGCCATAGTGAAGGGGCTCTGAGCAGACTGCATGTTCTTCAGCAAATAATCTCCTGCTTTATTTTTAGCATCATGGATTTTCTGAAAAGATGAACAGGCCACAGCTTACAGCTATCAGACTTTGAACAAGTGTTAAAGAGAAAATGAAGAAACTGGAATCCCAGAACATGACCACTGGCAGAAATAAAAGTCTTACTTACCTGAGTAGGACATATTTGAATTGACTTCTCAATTCCAATAACAGAAAATGCTGTGAGATACAAAGATTTTTCTTTCACTTCTCTAGGTAAAGTACCCTACAAAATCAAATATGGAAATATAATTAAATAGAAACAACAGTTAATTTTGATAAATAGAACTGTTTCCAGTTTAGGTAAGGAGACAAATAGAAATTCCTGTAAGAAATATCACCTTGGTTTAGCCTGAAAATATATTGACTTTCATACAGGTAATAGCTTATTTGTAAAAAAAAAAAAAAAAAACAACCAAAAAACCCAACATATACAATGTTACTGCAAGCCAGGACTGTTATATTGTAAAATCAACAATTTATTGTTTTTTAATGTTAACAAGTGGCAAGCAGCAACTTTTAGTAGGAAAACAAAGATTTGCAAGATTGTCTGGAACTGGTGTTCTGGTGAAGTGCAGCCTAAAACATTTTGCATTGCTAAAACACACATTACCTCCTGGGGACTTCACAGCTTTTACTGCATACATACAAAAAACGTTTGGGTTTCATACCTGGAGTTTCACTGGCTCGTAATTTGAAAATTCACTGAATGACCCATCTGGCATTTGACAGTTATCAATCAACCACAGAAGGGAATTACAAACAGAAATCTGATCAAGATTTACATATTGATTAACTTGTCCGAGAATCCTTAAAGCAAAAGCTGTCAACCTGCCAAGGAAATCAAACAGATCATATTTGTTTTGATTAGCAGATCCTACCACACTGCTAGAGGTTAGACACACGTTTGCACTGGTTATGATTTAGCTATGCTACCCACTGCCACAGTTCAAAGAAATATTGCAGATGAATCTTAAATTCAACTTAATAAATGAGCAGTAATCACCAATAATCAATTTTAAAGTAGGATCAATGCCTATGTTTCAGGCTCTGAACTCAGGACATCACCAAAAGATTACTTTTTCCACACACACAGAACTTAAGATGCCTTTGAAGAGTGTTCCCTTCTACAAGCCAACTGCATTTGCCACTCTGAAAGGCAAGACACTGACCATGAATTTTGCCAATTCTGTTTTCCTTAAACAATACTTCCCCTTTCTTTGATAGCCTTCAAAGATCCTGTTTGTGTGAGCAAGAGGAATGTTTATCTTGCCCTTGCTCACATCCCTGTTCTTTGCTTTCCTTCTTCAAACATGGAGTACAAACTTTGCCTGTGCTTGACTTCTGCAGGGAACTAAGGTGTTTTGTAGAATTCCAAGCCCAAAGAAGTTTCAGAGTTGAGCAAAATCCTACAAATTAGGGTATGTCTGCTCCTAAATATTGTCCCAGTTTGGTTGTAATGGCCTGAATTATGGACATAAACAAAAGATTTAGCAAGTTTAGGATAGAATACACAGATACTATTCAAGCACCATTTAGATCAAGCTCACCTCTCATGCTTACTAGAAATACCACTCTTTAAAAAATAGTGACAGTATGAAAGCAAAGGAGTGAAACAAGCCTTTTCTAATCAAAAGACCTTTTTAACTCACCACGTGCTAGCTTGCCCATTCTTCCACATGCTATATGAGAAGTCAGAATTCCTGAATGACAATATGCTCACAATTCCTAAGGGATATATTAGGCAGAAAGTAAGTTATGAGAAGAGGTTTACACCAAAATCATATTTTCTCACTCAGACATATTATCTTTCTCATTCAGCAAAGTTTGTGCACCTCTACAGCTCTGAAGCAAGAGAAGCAGCTACATTTTTCTACCTTCTTTCATCTTCCTCCTCATTTGAGTTCTTGAAGTTAAGGTTTCAGGACCCAGCAAATGCCAGTTATTTGACTCTTCCAAGTAGCGAAACACATAAAATACTGGGACAATACTCATCAACTCTGCCTCTGCACTGCCCTTTGGCAGATTAGCAAGAACACTAAGACCATTAGGACTGAGGACTGTGGCTATTGCTTCACCCATGAAATGCCCTGTGGAAAGAAAAAAAAACAAGGTTTATTTAAATGAGAGATCATGAAAGTGAATCTGACTGATACTTATAAGCAACCTTTCTACAGGAAGTATTCAAAATTCTACACAAAAGGTGCTTTGTCAAGCATGTTCTCAAAAGAAGAACCTAGGAATAAATTCAGATAAAATTAAACGAAGGAATATAAATAGGAGAAAAAGAACCTACATACAGGAAGTACATACGCAGCAGGATACAAGTTTCAATTCTGTTTACCTTTTACACTGACACTTCTATCAATTTTTGTTTTAGGGACCAGGTTTAGTGGGATTTTGTATCGAAATTCTTGTCGTCTCTTGATTGAGCCTGGAATTGAAAATGTAGGTATGTCAAACTGCACAGTCTAAACCAATAGATGATGCAGACATAATGGCCAGATTTTAAGGTTACAACTGAGCGCAAACACTTTGATCTTTCTTTTGCCTTTTTTGTTAATTAAAAAACAAACAACAAGCCCAAACCAAACAACAACTGATCTGGACCTAAACTCTGTGGTTTCAGATTCATATCTGGTTAATGAGGACATATTCTATTTCCATTAAGAAAGCACCTGCTAACTGGTTTTCAAGTGCACTAAGAAAAGCTTAATGGTCTATCACAGTAAAAGATACATATAAAGGTTCCTTTAAGAAATGAATCAAGTATGCTTTTGAAAGACTGGCTGTTTTGAGATGGATTTGTTAGTCAATGAAAGGCCAGGAAATCCTTAGAAGGGACATACGGAGAAGATTTCAGGATGGAAAAATGCCAATTTTTTCACATTACAGAAAACTTGATCATCATGAATCAAAAACCATGAAAAGATACACAATGTAAAGACATACGTAATCAATTCTCTCACCATAAATACCCTGTGGATCCAAAGTGAAACCTGAATGAAGTTCCTTCTTAAGGCCTTCTGGCTAAAATCATTAAGGGGAAAGAAGTAGAGAGTGAAAACACTTTTGGTTAATTAAATATGTTAGTTGAAACAACTGTTTAAAACTCCTCTATAGTTGAGTTTGATGTTTCTGTTCTGTGTCTATTCTATGTACATTTAAGCTCATGTTCCATCTCCCAAAATTATTGAGAAAATTTAGCAAAAGATATAAATAAAAGCTTAGGAAAGTATAAGATTACAAAAAATGTGTCTTTCAATGAAGCATGCTTAAGCACTCAAAAACCCAAACCAAATAATTTAGAACACAGTATTTTCCCTGCTTACTAAGTTATAATCTATTTATATATATAATCTGACAATTCTTATAATCAAGGTTTAAATATGTGTACACTCAAATACTGTCAGGCATTTTTCCACTCCACACATCTCAGCAAATTGAATACGATATTTTTTTATTCTGATACTATTAAAATAAATCAATACTTACATACTGATTTAAAACATTTTTATTTCTTGTGACTTAATCAATATGAAATTCAAAATCACTACAAATATTGTTTTTTTCCTTACCATTACACGTAAAGTTTTAACCACAGTTTCACTGTTCCTGGCTGTCAGCAATGTAAAGTTGATAGTGTGAAGACCTAATTCCAAAGGAAGTATTCTGAATGTAACTTGGGATGAAGAACCACCATCTAGACTCTTAAGGTTACAACCATGCATTCTTGATCCAGTAGGTGCAGAATCTCCAAAGGAGCAGATTCCATTTCCAGCTGATATTTTAACACAGAACTGAAATGTTTAAAGATTTTTAAATGTTTCACCTCCATGACAGGTATGACACCAGGGAAATATCAAAGCCACTAAATACTATAATGAGCATTCTATCAGTACTTTTCTGTTTACAGTGAGCAAGTGTTGCTACCTTTAGAATTACTATTACTTGCGCTAGAGACACACTAACAAATGTTCATTAGCAACACCAGGGAACCTTTACATAAGGCCTCAGGCACACACCTGCTTCATGCAGATACCTTTGCATACCTTCCTTGTATTTTTTCAGTATTAATTTTGCACTTCTGTTTCATGTACTTCTTTTAAAATAGTCCTTTTTACATTAAATCCCCAGCCAATGTAATCTGCAGGCTCTGGAGCAGGTTATTCAAAAAACCCATCAACTCTTTTGACACTGTGTCCAAACAATTGGAGTAGAAAAAAAAAAAAAAGAGTATTTTAACTTTCCTGAGGCAAAGCTGCAAGGCAGGAGCATGACAACATTGTAATCAGTGAAGTAGCTGGAAATAAAACTACTAATGATTGGGTTTCACTGTTATACAGTTACATAAAGCACACATAACACTAACTGAAGGAGCAGAGAAACCCAATCCAAGGATCTGTTTACACTGGATACTCCCAGAGGAAATGAGGTTTTAGTTCATTATGTTACTCTTTTTGTAGAACACATTAAGACCACAAATTACCTTAATTGCAGAAGCTCTGTGGTTATAAACTGATCCTTTTAGCTCAATTTGTTCTCCTCGCACCACAGAATAAGGAACATAAATGCTCAGGAAGATATCTTTTACCACTTGCACTTCCAGGGGTGCAGCAACACATATACCTAAGAATATTAAAAACATAAAAGCAAGTTCTGTTACCCACCCTTGTGATAAACAAGTTTGAAAAGGCCTTCACATACTTGTCACCTTTACTGGTGACTTACTTTTCAATATGTACTATGAAATTGTCCAAGCTTTTAAGAAGTGACCACGCTCTTGCTTCCTGCTCCAAGTTGCTGTCTCCCACTTCTCACACATACTGGTTGATATTCCAGTTCTTTGGGCTGCTTCTCCTTTTTCTCAAAGTGAAAAATTTACTGTTTGTACTACCATATATGCTGGAAAATTTGTTTCTTCTTCCCCTCAAGTCCCTGAGCTATTGAGAGCAGAACACTGTAAAGTTGTGCCAGTCACTCACTATTTGTTCTCATATTCCTCAGTCACTTATTATGGGCGACTGTTGAGCACAACGATAGGTTTTGTTTTCCCAGCCACTTACATGCATAACAAGAAATTAAGTCATTTCCTTTTTCTAAAATACATATCTTGATCCTTTCCTTTCCTGTTTATCAACCAGAAAATGAACATTTTAAAATATAGATAACTACAGTGAGATGTTCTGCAAACTTCCAATGGAAAAGTTCCCTAATTTCTTAGCTACAGTCTAATTTGGTGCAGTACTTACCTTTATCGGAAATGCCGACACCTTGCACTTCCCAGGTAGTCAGTGAATCAGGCAAGGTAACAGACAGAGTCTTTGACCTGTGTTTAGAAGTATTAGCACATTTTTACCACATCAACACACACATGTTGACACCTAACTAATGCATACAGTACACCCAGAGCAATTCCTGCATCTAAGAGACACTTAGGCCAGACAAGATATCAAGGAATATCTAGAAAACAGGACTTGTGGATTTTTCTTTGAATAAACTTGGTTTTAGCTGACTTGACAGAAGCTGGCGTTTAGCAAGGTTAAAAATGAAAGGAGAAGGGACTAAACAATCTGGGCACCAAACAGCGCATCCTGGATGAAGGGAAACTGGCAGGAAGAGTTTGTGTAAAACTCCATTTTAGCACACATCTTAGGGAAAACTAAGGTTCCTCATCTTACCTCAAGTTTAGCATTTACTTTCTATTAAAATGATTACTAAGTCAAGCTTTGATAATAGATTTGAGAAGAGTAGTACCTTGGGGAAACTTGGTGGACTTCCCATAACCAGCTTTCAGGGAAGTAGCTACGAACTTCTGCCTCATCCAGTTCCAAGAAAGTCTCAAAATCTGAAAAACATAAATAAAGCAAGTAAAAAAAACCAAGCAAAACACCTGCCAATGACCAAAAGCTTCAAAATAATAATATTTTTCTCCTGTGACAAGAAGAAATAAGTTACTGTATAACTTATTTGCCTTAGGTTACTCCTGATACAAGAAAAAAACATATCTGAATACTCTCAAAGTGTGTGTTAATTGCACCTCATCTATTTACACACATGGATACCTGTCCAGACAGATTAATTTGTTATCAAGCAATTACAGGGAGACAACAGGAAACTAGAAATTTCACACTCCCACTGATCTTTCCTGAGGTATTACCATTGGCTGGTTTGGGCATGGGCAAAAATTTATTATGAAAGTTGCCTTCATAGGCAAGGATGCTTTCTTACAGAACTTCCGCTGTTCTAAAGAAGGATGAATAGAATATAGCTCTTAACAGAATACAGAATTGCTCTCCAAGTCCTCTTCAGAAGTACGTAAGCAAGTTCTTTGGAGACTGGTAATATGCCTTCTGGAGCAACCCTGAGAGATAACAGTGAGGGGTTCATAAATTAACACAGCTGTCAACTCTGTATTTACCCATTTCTGCTCAAAGTGTTTCACTACATGTCCACAGGAGAGTTAAAGCTTTTGTACTTACGCATTCTGGCCAATATCAGAAGCTTATTAGGCTCTTCCTCCCGCAGCCTGTTTGCAAATTCACAGCAATCTTTGAACGCAGAAATGCACTTCTGGTTACTCCGAATTCGCTGAGCTCTGTCACTGCAGGTCTCAGTGACTGGATAGGCTCTGACTCCAGCCATGCAGCACTTTCTGATTTCTGGATGTCCATATTTGGATACTGAAATAAGAATAAAATAAGTCTCCTCTGTGAGATGAAGTTTTTATTTTCAAATACATCTTAACTCATTATACTAAAGGTATTTTTAAAAACTGCAGAATTTCAGTGAAGGCCAGATTTGAGGATGAGCTTAAGCTTCCCATTTTTTTAATGTATGTCACTAGTTTTTAATCACTACTATTCTGAATTTAAAATATAAAGTAGATAACAGAAGTTGTATTACATTTTAAGATTTAACAGTCAAAGGTTCTTCTGACAGAGTTGGTGCCTGGCAGGTGGTCACTGGGAAAGTCTGCAACAAGTAGTACTGTCAGCTCTCAGGCCATGTCTCTTCAGGAAAAGAAGACCTTAATGCACGCTATGTTTTTTATGTCCACTTAAATCTTGCTCACTTCAAATTCAGCATATGGGTAAGAGGCTTTATAAACAGGGTCCTCTCAAAAGTCATCTTCCATACTTGCCAGTCCCTCTCAACTACATTACATTAATAACAATAATTACAAGTCATAAGCACTCAGATTCTTGATTTCTAATGGACATGACTTTTTATTCATAATTATATACTTTAAAAGGTTTTTTCCAACACCTTCTGTGAGTATCTTCTCCTTGAAGTCAGACCGTTTGGTTCTTAAAACTTCATTGCAAGTGTCATCTGTTCAAAAAATAAGCAAACATGTACAAGACATGACCTTTTTTGTAATAGCAGAGTCCACTTCAAAATAATTCCATAAAATCACATACCAAATTTGGGAGACTTTCTGTTTACTATTTTAATTAAATAAAAGTACTTTCATTCCAATTAAAGCAATTGATTCACAAACCATAATGTCTTCCTCTCTCAAGAATCATTAGCATATGCATTTCCTATTAATTTAATTAAGTTTCAACACAATAACTGAGAGTCACAATACAGTATTTCAGAACAGGACTCCACAATTTAATGCTTAAAACAAAGTGATATACCTGCTTCATTTGAATCTTCAGCATTTGTATTGGTTAAAAACGTAAGCCCAGACATTCGGAAGACATCAACATTGTTCCGTCCTCCTCCAGCACCACACCCAAGGTCACTCTTTTCCAACTGTAGCATTATCTGAAGAAAAAGCACATTAGCAGCTAACTAAAACGTGGAATATATTGTATGATGAATGAGTTAAGACTTGCAGAATGGCCAACTTCAGTCTGGCAGACCTCCTCTCAAAACACTGGAGAATACTAAGCAGTGTTTGAGCTAATTCAAGCACTGAAAACCTCATTAATCCACTGGACATAAGAGTATTTTCCTTACCATTCTACCAGTATGCCTTAAAAATATAACCTGAAGAGATTATAGGAAGAACTAAGGAGAATGTAGTCTCCAGGCCTCCTTGATCAAAGAGCTCACTAACACTGCAACCTATTTTTGGCCAAGTCTGCAAGGTTCCACTGAGTCAGGTCAAATCTGTCTTTAAAACTACAATTTATTTTTAATAGGAATCAAAATGTAAATTAATTCTGTTTATAACTTTGAACTGTCAGACTTAAACCAACAACTTTTATTCTGGATTGAATTGCTCTTCCGCCTATTTTCAGGCTTACTGAATGCATGACATAATATCTATCAGAATATGAGTATGAAACAAAGAGCAAATTTTCTTTTTCAGCTGCCACTTAACTTTTTCCATTGCTCTCTTTCCTCTTCCTGTGACTCCATATATTGCCTTATCAATAGATGACAAAGCAACAAAGGAACTGAATTGTGTTTTCATATTAAGTGACACAACTTCTGCTGGATTCAGGATCTCTTTGCTTGACTGCAGCTTAATCTAGAAATTGAAAACAAATATTGGTAATTTAAAAGTATTGTTCCAAAATAAATCCATCTGAAGGCAGACACTTTAATAAATCAAGGAATTGTTACAGAACTTTTGTAAATCCAAGTTCAAACTAGATCATAAAATGAATGCACACCCACAAGTTTTAGTGCTTATTTTGCTACTCACATCAAGACTATTCCCACATTTCTGTTCCACATTCAGCCAAACCGAATCAGCTACTAACTCAGCAGTTTGTTCTCCCATGACTATGTAGTAAACAATAAGACGTGCTGAAGGAACCATTTCTTGGGTTATCTGAAAAGTCAGATGTTCATATTCCAAATCCTTAATTCTCTTCTGAGTTCCAAAACTTACTATCTTCCCTTTTGATGTGATCTGTAATAGAAAAATTATGGAGAATAAAAAAAAGTCAAATTTTATATTTAAAATGTTTTCTACATGTAACAACAATTTGCATTTAGATATAATACAACACACATAAAAATGCATTTGGGACCAGTGGGCCTCGTTCAGGGGAAGACAGCTCTCCCTCATCCCCTAAGAAGTACTGCCTCTGCACATCTTTCTCTTCCTCTGCATTTCAACTCCTGAATCAGCTCTTGAGGCTGGCACTACTTGTTCTCAATCCCACTATATGTCAGATGAGAATTCAAAGCAATGGAGACTTCATGTAAATTTAAACATGAGACTTAATTTTTTGCTCTGACTGGCAGATTGTATAGGGAAGGAGCAGCAGTCAGAGCTGCATATATATTCTATGATGAGGATACTGCTTCACTGCTGAGGTTCTTCATCCACCACCACATATTAAATCACAATTCAACTTTCACGTGGAAACATATGTTACTTACCAAATAGCTGTAGTGTTGTATTTTATGACTGTACTGACTATGTGGATATACATTAATATTTATTACATCCCCTACTTCTAGTATTTTGTGGTTGGAAGCCCAGTCAATATATAGATAACTCTGACTTAATGATGAATAAGCTTTTGCTTCGTAGGTTTTACTTGCTTGGTTTTCTTCTGAAAGATGTGGATCTGCAGTTTTTACCTGAAAAAATAATAAGATGTCTGAAAATGTTTTTAGTATAAAAACCCCCATGTGTCCTGACTTCTGAATAGCTTAAGTACAGAATTATACTTAACAAATAGTTACAATATTAAAAGCTTTCTGCAACTTATTAGAGCAATTAATAAAAACCAACTCAAGATTCATGTTTTCATTAATAAAATAATCCATAAATATCAAGTCAAACATCAAATGTTCGCTTAGAAGCACATACATACATAAATAGAGCAGAAAAGGTAATGATATGTCTCTTTACATAGTGAGGGAAGCATTCTCAGAGATTTCTTTTTGCACAACAAATCTAAGTTGAAATATTAAATAATCAATTATTATGAAATAGACATGTGACAAATTAGGGTATTTTCTTTCAGAATAATTTAATAAATACTTCAAGAGGTAAGTAATGTTGCATTATAGCACTTGCATTTCATAACTCATTATTCATAATAGTCTCTAAGTTTATAAATTCTTGTTAGTGTAAAATCTCCCCACTAGTGTTGCACATTCACAAAAGTACAGAGTTAAACCCTCAAATAAATGAATAAATAATTTAACTCACTTGAAACTCCAATACTTTGCTATCAGATGGGATATTAACTACAAACAAAGCAGTTCCATCATTCAAGCTTGTTCTCCTTCTCCCAGATTCTGAGCCCTCTGGTATCAACTCAGTCTCACTCATTTGCTCACTAAAGGATTTTGCAGTGAGAGTTACAGGCAGTTTCCCAACAAAGTCATCTACTGTATCTTTCACCTGCACCTGTTCACCAGAAAAGAGAACATTCCTTATATCAGTGGTGGCATTTTGCAAGGAGAAAACTTTCAAGCTGCTAAGCTGCTTCTGCAATAGCAAGTTAAAAAGATGCAAAAGATTAATGGAAATGAAAAGCATGTTAAGAACTACATAAACATACCAAAAAAAAAAAAAAAGAATAAGGCTTCTGCATATGGGGTTTATGTTGTAACGTGCAACAATTCTGCTTATGTTAACTAACCTTAATGAAGAATGGAAGTCCAGGCTTCACAAAGAGAGGAGTAGCAACCAAACTCAGTTTGTAAGGAGATACAGCAAATCTGACTCCAGCAAATTCTGCTTCACCGCTGAGGCCACCTAACAAAATATTATGCCCTTTTCAGTAACCACAGCCTGTGTTTTCTCCACTTGCCTTCAAAGGCCAGCACAACCTGTCTGTTATAGTGAAGTCCTTTCACGTAAATAGTGAGCCCCTCACATTGCTATGAAACTGACAGCAGAAAACCAGTAACCTTTAATCCCTAACATTGTTACTGAGACAGACGGGCGGCTCTTCCAGGTAAGTTTTTGGAAGAAGGAATTCTGAACACTAAGGAAAGTCTGACCCTAGGAAAGTTATCCATATTGTTTTCTTTTCTAGCTCTGTTTACATTTGCAGAGATGTTAACAAGACAAAAATCAGTTAAAAAGCAGCTTACCTGCAGACTCCAACACTGATGCCACAATATATAACTGTGAGCCATCCAATTCTTCTAGACTGTGAATCCCTATGAAACTCACTGCTTTCTTACAGTCAAAATTGATCTCAGCAACACCATTTTCAATCTGGAAATTAAATAATTCATTATTTTATAGTCAGTAATTTAGAAATAACACAGATACAGAATATGCAAATCCTAACTTCAGCATGTTTCTGCTCATTGACTATTTTCAGAGAAAATCAAAAGTGGAGATGTTTTAATGAAGAAGAATATTTTATTCGCTAAAATGACTGATTATTAATCAACTATTTGGCACGTACTGCAAAGTCTGCATGCAGACCCAACAAGAGGCTGAAGTAACAGAGAAAGCTTCGCTACATGAGGGACAATAATGTGTTTTGTCATTCTTCAATTACTAAATCAAAAAGGCCAGACTGAACGAGGGAAGGAAAACTTGTGGTGAAGTCTCCATAATATATCAATATAATTTTGATTTGTTTGGCTCCATTAGATTTCTTTCATTGATTCTGAAAGAAATATGGAATTTTTCCTACAAAATATTCTGAGAGCATAAAAGTGATTTCATAGACATTTCAACCACACAGCTTGCCCAAGTGAGTAATTAAACCAGACTGAAATTACATTGTCTCAGATGCTGCCTCTGAGGTTCATTCTGAAGTGCATTTCTGTGACCCCCAACAACAGCATTACATAAAGTTCACACTGAATAGCTGCTGATGCAAACCAGAAGCTTGGAGCCATTCTCATAAAATTTAATGGGAAAACTTTAGTGGAATTATATCAGTTCCGAACTAATTATATAAAATCCATGCAAACCAGACTTTCTTCCTCTTACCCTAGTTATATGCATGGCACGAGGCATCATTCTTTTTCCAGTTTCTTCAATTATTCCAAAACGAAGAAAAACATCAGCACTTGTAAGCTTTTTATTATAAAAATAGCTGAGAACAAAACAACAGAAATGCTTTTAGATTACTTTAATAGCTGCAACAAAGCATTTGTTTTTGAAGAAGAGTGATTCTCTAGGCAAGAGACAGAAAACAAATGTCTGCTTAGCTTTAAACGTGTCTTGAAAAATAATCGCTCTAAGAATTTTAGAAGAGGTCTCTTAGTTCTTTTAGAGAGCAGGAAGGATTGTGATGACAGGGACTTCTTGAGAAAGTAACAGAGGAGACTTCTGGGCACAGGAGAATCATTCTTCAGGTAAAAGAGACGAGACATACGCACGTTTAGAAATCAAAGCCCAATTTCCTTACCTGGCTTTCACAACAATCCTAAAGTTCTCAAATTTATCAGAGCTAATGAAGTTACTTTCTGGCTCTATGACGATGGAAAAGCTTGGCATTGCTGAAAATTGAGTAGAAAAGAAAGCCACTTAGCTGTGGCTTTATACATAAAGTCAGAAGTACACAGAAAGACATTTTTGTACAGCCATCAAAAAATCATGTCAGTTTGAAGTGATTTGAATTATAGTAATATAGTCCTGAAATACAGCTGTGAGCTTATCCACAGAGAAGCACAAGTTCTAAAGGCCTAAGTTATCTGCAGTTGCCCTGGTCTACATTCTACATCATTGCAAATACATTGAGACGCTACAGCACACTAAAGAATATCTCTATTTAGAGACAGGTCGTATTAATACAGCCTTACACCAGTATGACTGCTTAGCTTGAACTGACACTGCCACTTGATAAGGGCACACCTTACCATATTCCTTAACTTCAAATTCAGCAACAGCAGAGGTTGCAAAATCCTTCTTATACTTGGCTTCAATCTTCCAAATTCCATATCTACAAAATGAAAATAAACATTTTTTTGAGATTAAAATTCATGTCTAAGACAAAAATAATATTACTACTTAACAATATTTCATATTAATAGTTATTTAGAGATGAAAATTCTACACCAAGTTTTTGCACCTGTTCAATGCTTACTTTGAGAAAATTCTGCCCTGCTTTTTTCATAATTCTTTGAAATTTATTTTTAAGCATTGAAAGAAATTGGAACAGAATCTGCCATTATTGATGACTATCATCAGAACTTTTTGGTTGCAAGCAGAGGCACATTTTGAAGACTACAAATATAACCAGGGTCATTGAGACATTATTGCTAGCTTCTTTCACTTGCCAATTACCACTCCTGAGGCCAAACAAATGCCTGCTTGTGGCTACAAGTCTGTTTTGATGCAGTGAGCAGGATTAGTATGTATCACGTACCTGATGTATCACAATTTGGATGATTATTCTTTGCTTCTAGAAGCACTCAAAGAGGCATTTGCTTCATTTCAAATTGCTTCACTTAAACCCACAGAACTTCTGTGTGCAGAGCATATCACAATGTGTTTATCTTCCTAACTTACCATTCAAAGAAACCTGATCCTGTTTGCCTTAATTTACGTACTACATCCATTTAATCTCTGCCAGTTTTGTACCATAGCTAAGCTTGCTCCATGTAAGTGAAAAATGCTGTCTTTTTCCCTGATAATAAAATCAAGGCTAGAGGGTATGACCAATTAATTATCAGTTCTTTGGTTATGTGTATATATATATTTGAAAAGGCAGAGAGTAAGCTTCCACTTGGCTTTGGAAATCAACTGGAAAGAAGAATATTACATCATATTTGGTTCCTTATTTATACCATGGTCACACACTATGTGAAATGTTAGAAATATCCAAGTTTCAAGTCATGCACACTCTGTATCAAGCAAAAGACACTGTCAGTCTTTAAGAAAAGGCTGTTAATAATTCTCCAAAAGCATTAAATGTACTTAGGATTAGGAGGAATCTTGAAGTCAGGAAAAGAAACTATTCCAGTAAAATCTTCTTCTTCTATAATATCCACTTTTACTCCTTCAGGGTCCTTTAAAGAATAACAGGAAAGAATCAGCAATTACAGATCATTCTTATCAAAGGGAAAAATCTTCATTCTGTGATTTCAGGGAGAGCCTGAAAAGGCTGCAATTTTCCTAAGAGCTTTGCCCACTTCACAGCATATAAACACAAATGTTTTTAGAAAGAACTCAGACTGAAATTCTGATAAAACATTTCACTGCGGTTCCAACAATTAAAAGCTTTTACTAAAAAATGCTTAAAATTGCTAGAAAGTTACTGTAATAACAAGCCTATTGTTAAAGGCTAAAAAATACAGTATACTGATTATTTTTATGTCTTAAATGAAATAAAGCACAGTATGAAAACCATATATCATTAAAATTCCCTCAAAAATCTTTTCCCCAGAGAATTCATATTTTTCTTTTTTTTTTCTATTCTTTAATAACCTCAGATATGGGACTTGAAAACTTCCATCCAACTGTGCAAAGTCAGTTTTAACTCTTTTAAAATAAAACTGGCTACCTGCAAAACCATCTAATAGTTATATTAAGTATTGATTGCAATGCTGGTTTGCCATCAAACTACATCTTTAGAATATTGATATTAAATTCAATTACAACTTACCACAAAAGTTAGGACAGTTTCTCGCCGAGCTGGCTGCAGTTCTTCATTCAGAGAGTAAACCCTGACTTTCACTGTAAGAATTATTACAATAAATCACAAAGTCATACTATTACAGATGAAAAAAAAGATGCAAAACCCTCAAACCCCAATCTTTTATCCATACTAATTAAGTTTTTAATATTTACAGAATGCTCTTGACCTTTTGCCAATATGGTGTCCAAATGGCCTCTGTTCATGCTAGCAACAAAAGACCCTGCACCACTCCTTTTTCACATTTAATTACTGCGGTGCCATCACAATCTTAGTACATCGCTGTAGTAGGAAAAGAGCTCAATCTCCATGAAACAAACGATTCTGTCATCATTTTTTCATAAATATTTTTAACATATTCCCAGGAAAATCTTTCAAACTTCACGCCATTGTTTAGTCATTTATGGTGCAGAGGGCAAGGATGGAGAGGATATTGGGAGAAGTGGGTCATTTCCACAGTATGATCAAATGGTTTAAAATATTACTCTGCTGATTAAAAAATTAAATAGTAGCTGATGGCAACACAACATAACCAAGAGCCTAAAGGACATTTAACTCCTAATTCCTTGGCAAAGTCAGTAGACTTTAAGAAATGAAATAACAGCCAAGAGAAATAAGCATTATTTACCTGACTGATCAGGAGTATAAACTGGTTTGTCTGTATGAATAAAAAGAAATCCATTCTCATAGGAAACAGGAATTTTTTTTAATCTTGTAAAATGTGGAGAAACAGCTTCCAAATACATGTAATTGACTGAATTCTCTGTTCTTGGCAAATCTCTTGGCTGAAGCTGGGGGAGATGAAATAAAGATTTTAAAAGAATATTCAAGTATTTTTCAAGTATTTTTTCCTGCAGCATGTCTTGTTGAGAAGAGTATCTGAATAGCAACTACTATTTTGCTGTTGGTTATCATTAAATAAAACCATCAACATTCAAATTCATGGTTATATCACAGATGATGATCTGAAGTACTGAAGTACAAACAGGTATTTTGAAATTTACCATTTTATTTATGCCCAGAACTAAAATAGCAAAGTGCAGAGCCCAGTTATGAAATTACAAATTATCGGACTTGCACACATGATGAATGTCAGCCACAATACAGTTATGGTTGGCATTTTGGTAAAATACCTATTTTGGCTGAAAACTGGGTGAGAAGCACCTCCTCCCCAACTAAAACCTTCTTGATCATCAGCTTTCAAGCTTTCTGCACTCTTGGCATCAAACAAATTTGTTAAATAAAGTTTTATGTTAAAATCTGGGCCCCTTTGGAGTTTTTTTACAGACAAACAAGTCTTGAACCTGGGTTTAGTCACCATTGTGGCTTACTCTGAACATTCAGTTGACATACCTTGTAACCATTCAATATTTCTCCATTCTCACCCTTTTTACTTTTACGTGACTATGATGACATTTCTAAAATAGTCTGATTGTATGTTTAACTTTGGTAATATTCCTTTACACTAGTTTTATCCAATGTAATTTCTATTTCAGGCAAACTAAAATGAAATTATCTACATATGCTAAACTGAGATATCAGGGCGTTGGGCTTCCCTTTGCAGATTGAACAACTGAAAACTTACCAGAATCATTTTTAACACTTATAACTGTGATAATAAAAACACTGCAAGAAAAGTCTGAATTCCTTACTGTTAAAGTTACAGCGTCTTGGAATTTGTTGGCTGGAGTTAAAGAAACATGGCCAGAAGAATAAATGGCAAGTTTATCTGGAAAGCTTTTTATGGCAATATTGACCGGAAATTCTTTTTCATAACCAAAAGCTTGAACTACAACTTTCTCAGATGCCCCAGCTCGGAAGATCTTTGGTGCTGTAAGGACATATCTGCAGATGGAATATAAACCAATAAAAAAAGACTAATGGATTTCTTACTTCTGTTTGTAATTCACTTATGTACACATTGGTAAAGCAAACAATCAGGTTATTCTAAGACATTACTTAAAACAGTAGAGCCCCAGCCAAAATAATTGTTATGAAAACTGTAATGTAACATTACCAAATAACAGTTTAGCTAGAATAATATTGATGGACTTGATTCTTCTGCACATGCACAAAAGCATGTCTGCTAAAAGGTATTTTCATGGAAATAATTATTCCTTTTGCCAAATTAAACCCTGAAGCACTAATCTTCCAAACAGTACACTTGTGTAGTTTTCCCATTAGTAAAGTTCTTACTGAAATGAACAGGGAACTTACAGGAAAAATAAATGTGACTCAATATTTTCAGGATTGCTTTAATTTCCTCAGTGCTTTATAAACTGAAGTGTGCATCATTCCACAAAAGTACAAGCCAGGCTTTAGTACCTGACCACAGAACTCATCTAAAATGCATATGAAGTGCTGCTGAAGAAAGCATTTGTATGTACTGCTTCTTTTTCTGAAATGCCAAAAGCACTTGGGTTGGCTGCTTTCTACATACCACTGCTAGCAGATAAGAATGAAAAAAGCACTGCTAAGTTCAATTGTAAATTACACATTTAGGTAAGAGCTTTCATCAAACCTGTAGCAAAGTGTCTCACGCACTACAGAAAAGCTAAAGAGCACCAACTTTATTTCTTAACTTTTTTCATGTTTATCTTGCGGCATGTAAAGACTTCTTTGGCAGCAAATACAGTAATTCCAGAAGCATCAGTTCTTTTTCTACCATTAGTCCCACGCACACTAGTGACAATTTTGCTTGTGAAAATGCATCAATTTGGCTTTTGTATTGGCTGTATTTAAATTCTGTATCTATTTACCTAAAATAGCAAACAACCAAGTAACATTTCCCAGTAAGTTCTGTATTTGCTTTACTTACGTTTTCTCTTGGCTTAAAGTTGTTCCAGAAAATAGCAAAACAAAAAAATATATTAAGACAATCATAGCGTCTATGACAGCAAACCACAGATGCTAATGATTCTGGACTGAACTGCGTTTGGTTTCTGCTGTAGATGAACAGAAATGCCACCAATGCATTTCACTCACAGTTAATAATTAATTACAGATCATGGTTTACTGAATGTCATTGCCTTCTCCCAAGGAAGCCAGAAAAGCTAAACTTAGGATTTCAACTTTTGAATCTGTCCAGAGCAATACTATGTCAACCCTATCTTTCTCTCTGTTTGATACATAAGTTAAAAGAAATAATTTTCAGAAGTACCAAAAAAAACCCCAAAATGCAACAAACAAAAAATTAGGTGTTTGTCCTTTAGGAAACAATTTTATTTAAATCAAAGTGATTTAAAATTTGCATCTGAATGAAAAAAGGGCATTTTAATGGTATCAAACACAACGTGCTGTTATGTTTAGACCGTAAGATTCAATCTTTTTGTTGTGAAATAACTTTTCACTTACCAATTTCTTTTAGCCATTTGTAGTCCTCATTACCCCAACTTCCTGAGTACTTCCATAAGTAAACAGATAACCCCCAATATGAAAACATGAGGGCAGAATACATCTACATGTACTAATTTCAACAACACTTGCAAAAGAACCCATTGGTGACAAAACCTTTGCATGGCTGATATCTAACCATAGGCCCTCAACATGTAAGTTCAGGTAAAGTTAAACTAAAGTTGTGCAAGACTTCTGAGGCTTAAACAAATACTGCAGCCAACCTTTACGGGAAGGACATTTACAAAAGTAGTGCTGATCAATATTAATTCCAGAAAGGCCAATTTGGGCTCATCAACAGACAGAATAAACTAGAAAGGAAATAACAATAGATGGAATAAACTCTTTGAAGATGTATGGTGCTTTATATGATTAAAAATAGTGCAAACAGCTATTCCTAAATACCAGTGAAAATTCAAACAGCAAGTTTACACAGGTGGTATGGGAGCAATAATAAGCAAACAATGAGGAACATCAGAAAACACTTTAAAAGTCTAAGAATATTCTGAAATACTTTTAAATTATAATTATGCTCCTTCCCTACTTTTTAGACACAGGATACTGAATTTCAAGCCTACATTTCAGCTAGTTGCATAGATTCCAAACTAACACCGCCCAAAACCATTAGAAGAGAGGTATTTAAGGACTTCTGTGAAAATGGTTGCAATTTAGGCTTACTGCATTATCGTGGTCAAACGTAGTACGTATTTCTAATGCTACATATAATGTTCCTCAGTAAAACCAACGTATATACAACCTCACACTGATAAATGTGATACATACATACAAATAAAACACAAACACACAAAAAAATAACCACCAGAACAGATTCTGCCATGTATACAGGATTAGAGCTCTAATCAGCACAAACCCCCTCACAACCCACCCGCGGGCAGAGGGACAACGACCACGGCCGCCTCCCAGCGCTGAGGTAAAGCGCACGCGCCCTACGGGCCGCCATTGGCGGGAAAGCGGCTGTGGGAGGGGCTTAGCTTCGCCCCGCCTTGCCCCCCGGCTCCGGTCTCCCGTCGCCAGCCAACAGCCGGACAAAATGGCGTCGGCTCGTCTCCTCACGCCGGGCTCTTAAAGGAGCTGCAGCACGCCGGGTCTGGTGAGCTGTGGAGGCAGCGATCGCTTGCGTTGGGAGGGAGGAGGAAGAAAGGTGCGTTGAGAGTCGCTGTTTTCACCCGGAGTTGCCCGGAGGCTGCCCTGCCCGCCACTGCCCCGAGCGGGAAGCGGCGGAACGGCGTTACCATGTCAACGCAGGTAATCAAAGAGGAGGCCTGAAGGGAGCCGCCCTCAGCGAGAACCGGGATTCCCTTTCAGCGAGCATCGCCGCTCGTCTCACCGCGGGCGCTGCCACGCAGCCCGACCCCGCCGACGGGAGCTGCGCCCGGGCTCGGCCGGCAGCACCGCGCCGCGCTGGGGGATCGCTGTCCTGCCAGGTGTGGGCCGCGGCGGGAGAGCGGGGAAGAGCCGGGGGCTCGGCTGAGGCGCCGGCGGAGGGAGCGGCTCGTAAGCGGGCGCGGGGGAGGCACCGAGCTCCCGTCTCCTGCCGGTGGGGCACGGAGACACTCAGGGCACACACCCGCGGCTAGGTCCGCTCAGCGCTTCCCCTTCCCTGCCTGCTCTGACGCGAAGATGCTGGCGTGGTTTTTCATTGCGAAGCCACCATCTATTGTCAAGAAATCGCGCTAAAATGTTGTCCTTAAAACATGAAGAAACTTCCTAAAGTAGCTTTTCACTAGCTCACCATCATCTGTTTCCCTCTCTTGCCGCGTCCAGGCTCACTTGCCTGTCCTTGAATGAGTTGTGCCTCCAGGTATTGGGTAGAAGAGAGTGGCTCGTTTGTTCTTTCTGGAGATTCAAGAAAAAAATTTTAACAAAATCTCAAGACAAAATATAATCATTCGTATAGCTCATAAATAACAATAATAATAAACCCCCCATACATTTCTGTCTTAAAGAATGTCTTAAAATGAGGTTTTAGTTTACTCGGTCTAGGTTTGGTAAAAATCTGTCCCTTGAAAATGATTACTACAAGGGCTTTGACGCAGGACACATACATGGCTGTGCCTACGTTTACCCTGAGGGAAATATATTCATCACGGGAGGCGGGGGGAAGTTTCTGTTAACATTCACTGGAATTTGCCAGGGAGTCACGGAATAACTTGTTTGCAGAAAGGGGAACACTGAAGGAAGGCCAGTGCGAGTCTGATTTTAGGGGCTTTTTCACCTCTGTTGCGTTTCTTCGCTTGTTTTTGCGCTTCCAGCTCTGAAGCGGGTAACTTCTAGCTACGGTAAAACCAGTTGGTGGCCTAGTCAAATCTTTCTGTCCTCTCTCAACCGTGTTAGTCTGAGCTGAGAGTGTCTCTGGACCTGACAGGCTTTGTGTAAACCACAAACTGCAGGACAGTTCCTGCATTCAGCCACTTCCAGGTGTTGTGCTGTACAATGGTGTAAGTAAAAAACTACACCAATTTGGGTGCGTATTTGACTGTGAAAACTGGAAGCTGTCACCCACTAGAGAATTGGCTTGGATCTTGGGGGGGGGGAAAGGGATTTGGCACCAAATTGCTGCTAGAAATACTTTCTTATGACAAAAAGACAACTTTTCTCAAATGCCACCTCTGTGGTGTCCCAAACTGTATTATCTGAAGTGATAAATTGTGTTAAGAGCATAGACACTGAGACAACATGCACCTAATATCCTTAAAAAGCATACTTCTGTAGCACCTTTGTTGGCATGTAAACCATTAAGATTTAGACATACAGACTGATGGTTTTTTTCTGTTCTTCCAGATGTTGATCATATGATATTCTGTATTTCTGGCAATGAAGAAAGGCTCAGAAAGAAAAGCATTTGGTAGAAAACCACAGACATCAGCTTCTCGGACACCTAGTCCAATGTCTCCTGTCAGTCCTAGTATCAGATCACCATCTCCTCTTAGCCAACAGGCATCTCCATCTGCTTGCAAAAGCATGGAGCAGAGGCACCAACAACTTGATATTACAGAAGAAAATATAGAAGCTGCTTTTAACTGTAAGTTTCATAAAGGTATTGTATAAGTAACTGCTCCTAGAAAAGTACATACCAAAAGCATAAAAAGCCACTGTTCTGTGAACTGTATGATTAAAGATATATGATCTTTTGGAAAGAACCCTGTTAATTTTGTCTTTATCTTTTGGTATTCAAATGTGGAAATAGTAGTAGTGAAAGCTGTGTAGAATAATGAGACTTTTACCCCTTACATTCTGTGCTGGGGGGAGGACTGGAAGAGAGATGCACACTGCCTTTTTCAAAGGGCTAGACCCGCTTATTCTTGACGTGTCATTTCCTGTAAATGCTTTTGGTGCGCTCTTTCTTCTCATCCCCAGAGGGAGGGAGGGAACAATTTTAGATGTTTTCCCAGGATCCAGAGTGAAGTAAAAGACTAATATTAAAGTCACCAATTTTTTCACTACTAAAGGTAGTTTCTCTGTTTAATTTCAGCCAAAAATGGTCTTAGTCCAGGAGTTAAGTACATTACAGAACCCCTCATAAAAAGTCTGTCAAAACAGGAAAATTTGGCCTATATAAGCTCACTGAATCTTTCTTCCCCAAAGGATGGTGACAAGAGATTTAAGGTAAGCTATTAAAAATAGCTGCTAATTAAAAAAAGTTAAAAAATCATTTTGGTTTATTTTTTAGCAAAACTCTATTTTTAAGTGCATGTAAACAGCTATATTTTAGTTACATTAGCCTAGGTCTAAAGCAGCTTCTGTTGAAAAAAACCCTAGAGAAGACTACCTAAAGCAGGGGTTTAGAATGCAACAGTGAGACTGTGATTAATAAACTGTTAGAATACTCTGTATTTTTTAATGAATAAGTGGTGGTTAAAAAATAGAAATCTGCCTTTTTCTTACAAAAAAAACAAAAGAAAAGAAAAGAAAGCTTTAATGCCAAGGGATTAATTTTCTGTTCTTTAGTACATAGAAAATTTGGAAAAGTGCTCCAGACTGGAGACACTAAATCTTAGTAACAACCAAATAGAGAAGATTGAGAAGTTGGATAAACTGATGAAGTTGCGTGAACTCAATTTGTCTTGGAACAAAATCAGGTAAGCAGAAACACTCATAGTTTTGATAAGCCATATAAATAAAACTTGCTGATCAAGTGGATTCTGTCACAGGTGGGAACAGTTAAGGTGAATTTCCCACCAAGACTAACAGGCTTTGGTGACATCTTCTTAAAAAGCACAAGCTCTTAGATAGTTAGAAGGATAAGTAGTTCTGGGAAGTGATATTAGAGTACATGGCTGCAGTCAAACTTGTTATCCTAGGAAACCAAGCCAGAAACACTAGTTTCCAGCTACCATAATGAAGAACGAGCAATAACCCAATTAAATGCATTAAAAATTTAACTCGGCTTTTATTGCATGTTAATACAGGCAATACAAGAAGTTTTCTTGTAGAAGAGGAAGCTTAATGGGCTTGATCAGGCAGGCCATGAACTCACTCAATTGCGTTTTTACTCTCATTGTTTTGAGAGTCTGATGTCTTGTCTGTCTGGTATAAAAACGTTGAAGGGTAATGGTTCAGATGGTAACAAAATTTTTGGTTTCCTTTTTCTGTTAGTGAATTATGATCTTTACGTCAGACTGCAGTAGAGAAGCTGCAGTTTCAGTAGAGAGGTTAACGATAGGAAGTAAGCAAGATGCTAGCATTTCTACACATTGCATTCACACAACTTCCTCTCTCAACAGGAACTGAAAAAAACAGAGTAGGGCTTAGCTGCTGCTGTATGTTTTCAGACTTCAGTTACGTATTTTTATATGTATAGTTACAGACATATTTGTTGTAATATTTGTATGTTTAATAACACTAAAAAAATGTAGTTCTGCACACTGTCAGTTTACAGTTGATCCTTCCTTTGTGTGGAAAAAAATCCCCAAACCATCTTTTTTTTGGTTCAAAAAGAACACATTTTGCATATTAAAATTGAATTACCATATATTTATAGAATTTCAATATTGATATGAAGGTGTGTAAAAATTAAAGTTTTGCCACAGAGCAAGAAAGTCTTGCTGTAAATTACTTATTTTTCTTGTCTTGGAAGTAAGCTGGTGTAATTTAATTTGAATTATGAGTCCATGGCAGAAAACAACTGCTCCTGCTGATCTCTTGGATGATAACTGAGTCAGATTTTGTTGTCATTTATCCATAGTGCCTCAGTTAAGTTGTAAATTTGCTATGGTTCATGAAAATGTTATGTTTTTCTTCTTAATTTTCAGTAAAATTGAAGGTATAGAACATATGCAGAATCTGCAAAAGCTGAACCTTGCAGGGAATGAGATTGAGCATATTCCTGTGTGGGTAGGGAAGAAACTGAGATCCCTGCGCATCCTCAATTTGAAACAGAATAAAGTGTCATCAGTAAGTGATCGTAGTTAGGAACAATAATTGTTCAGATGTGTTTCATGAAGTGAACTGGTATATTTACATTTACTGATTTACTCTGAATAATTGCTGAGTGTCTTTCCATAAAGTCTATAGTGAAATACAGCTGTTGTGAGCCTAGCAAAATTGTTTATCAGACACTCCTTTGGTGCCAGATATTCAAGGCATAAACCTGTACAACATTGTTCAGGAAAGTGTTTGGAAACTTGGTGAAAATTTGAAGGCTTTTCCACGTTATTGGTGGTGCCCCTTATGGTAACTTAAATATATGGAGACCTGGAAATAATCTGTTTGCTTATATTTTGTATTTAGGACATGACTAGATTTAGTTCTGTCATCTAGGTTAACTTCTGTGTTTGTAGCTACGAAAGGATGTCTATGAAGGGAAGTCGCTTAATACAATTCCTGAAGGAATCATGCTACTGAGGAGGAGGATAGATGAACCAGCTTTGTTTGAGTACTTCTAATGATAAAATAACCCTTTTCTTGTGAATAAGTCTGGGGGAGTGGAAGGTTATGTATATCCACAGGCCTTGTTAGCTTACAATTTGCAAGGTCAAGCTTGATGAAATTTGCCCTCTTTCTAGTGGTATTTTACTTTAGGAAGTTACTTGTGGTGCTGTGTATTTTGGTAGGTTTTTAGAGATCATGCTTTAGCATTAAGTGTAATCTTTGGCATGGACCTAACATCAAACATTCTGTATCATCAGAAATTCACTAATGGGGGTTTAATTGTTCTTGGCAGGATGTCTAATCATTGTTCCATTTGTCTTTGATTTAGCTCCATGATATAGCTAAACTAAAGCCTCTGCAAGATCTCACCTCTCTATTTCTTGCTGATAATCCCGTTGCAAATCTGCCTCACTACTGCTTGTACACCATATTCCATTTGCGAGCACTGGAAAACTTGGATGGACAGCCAGTGACAAATCATGACAGGCAGGAAGCTCTAGAGAGGTTTAATTTAGGTAATATGTTGGAACTTAAGTGAATGACACAAAATTTAAGTTCAGAAGGAAAAGATTTTCTATTTAAATGTTTCTATTATTTTTTTTTTTCAGAAGAGATAGAAAAATTAGAAGGAGAGTTGGAAAATGCAGTGAAGGAGATGGAGACCCTTAAACTTAACCAGTCCAAAATTCTTCAGCAGCTCCGCCACCAAGATGAGGTCAACAAATCATTAAAAGAAAAGACTTTGCAACAGAAACAAAGCTATGAAGAGCTACAAAGGGACCTGGGCACCAAAAATGAATTGGTAAGATAATGACTTGTACTAAGTATTTGGAATAGTTTTGTTGTCAGAAACCAAGTTCTCAATGTGAGAATTCAAATGGCTGGAGATTTGTGTTTAAAACTGAGACAAAACAAGGTGTGCGTACCCGTTGTATGTCAGTAATACCCCTTGATTATTATGTTGAGTAATGTCCATTAGATTACTTGTACTTTATTCACATCATCCTAAAAACTTGTGTCTGAGAAGTGTCTTTTATTGGTAGCTTTAAAATGCAAGAGAAGTCCTATTGCCTTGAGAGTGTTTGGTTGTGAATAATCTGATGAGAATTTAATATATGGCTTTTCTCTTAGGTGTTAGAATTGAACTCTTAAAATTTAGTCCTTCAGAGTCTCTATAGCTAATACTTCTATAGCTACTTCTTCTGTGAACACTCACACTAACCAAAAGCCTATTTCTATAATGTAGTTTTCAGTATAGTTAGATTTAGCAGCACATACTTCACAACTTAACCCCTCTCGTCCTTTTGAATGACAATCTTTGCCTACTTCTTTCTTCCTTTAGCTGGTGTATTGGTTTGTCACAGTTCCCTTTCCACAGAGCCTTTATTCCTCACTAAGGTAGCCCCGCTGTGCTCCTGGGTTGCATGGTTATGTTATTTCTAGGATTTATTTGCATGTTTACTGAAGTAGGAACATTTGCATTAAGTGTTCCAGTGAGACTTTATATTCACTGTGGTTTTTGGATGCACAGATAATTTTTGCATGATCTATATCGTCTTTTAAAATTTTTCTTTAATCCTTTCCTTTATTCCATTCTGTTCTATTTCTTATCCTCCATTAGTCTTGCTTTCCCCTGTCTGTTGGAGTTTTGCTGCATGTTCTTCCTCAGGTATTCAGAGTGAAAAGTTAATTTAAAAAGAAATCACATGATGGACCTTTTATTTAAAAAAAGAAACTCAAAACCTAAGCAGCAAAGCCTCTGTACACTTAAGGAGCATTAATAGTTCTTGCTACTCATTAGCAGCAGTAAATACATTAATTATTTGTCATAGATTTTGCTAAGGGATTGTACCTAAATTATTTTTATCCTAAGTTAATGACAAATTTATCTTCAAACCTTTGATGCATGTAAACTTAAAAGGCCTTTCATGTGATCACTTGTGTTAATTGTGGGGTTCTTGTGTACTCTTAGTCATCAAATTGTAATTTGTAGTAAAGTTGCACCTTGTGATATTCTTGATCCAAAATACATCACCTTAACCTTTTTTGATGCAAGCTTTGATTCAAAGTTCATGTTTTTGCTGCTCTCTACTGTATTGAAATGTATGTGATGATGATGACACTTGAATGCAACTTCCCTTGTTTGCTGGTTTATAGTTAAAGCAGAAGACAGTGGAGCTCACCCGAGCTTGCCAGAAGCAGTATGAGCTGGAGCAGGAGCTGGCGTTTTATAAGATTGATGCAAAATTTGAGCCGTTAAATTATTTTCCACCAGAGGTAACAATTTAAAAATAGTGGATCTTTTTCGTGGCTGTTTCTCTTGATTTTCAGTTGGGAAAACAGAAAACTTAATAGTTTTGTAATTCTAACAGGCTGCTTTATTAAGAGTTATGAAATAAAATAATTTAAAAAGTGTATGTTATGAGATTTCAACTGAACTGAATCTTAGTCACATTCAATCTATTGAATATTAGTATACATATGCATGTGTTTTAGCCAAGTAGAATCAGTGAACAATCATTTCATTCTTATTATTAACCAAACAAATGATTGTCCTTTCTTCTGACTTAATTGTGGATACCCTTTCACTTGCAGAAATTCCGCAAGCCAGAATGTTCTTGAGTTGGATGGTGTTAGATTTCCTGTCCTTTCTCTGCTGGCTTTTTCTCCTAGTAGAGCTAACCTCTGTCATACTTGCAAAACAATGAAGAGATCTCGGGGTCTGCACAAGGAATGTAAAGATCAGTAATCATTAACTATGAATGAGTTTTTAAAGTTCTGTTAGAATAAAGTTTAAGTGCAACAATGTAATGGACTAAGCATAATCCCTATTACTATTAAGTCTAAAATATTAAGGAAAAGTTCCTCCAGTTAAATGTCTACTTGCATTGCCCGTGTGCAACAATCTGGTCATACACCATCTGGGGTTGTGTGTTTTTAATTCCATTATAAAATGACAACAATATTCAAGGCCGAACAAGTCAGTTGCAGTCTGTTTTCTTCTAATTATTCTAATTTAAAATTGGTTTTCCTTTCAATGATTAAGAGACTTAAATGATATTGCCAGTTGACTGCAGCCATGCCTGTGGGATAAAAGATGTACTGCTTCATACATTGCAGGATGTTGAACTTGATAATGTACCTGGTGAAAGCCCATACATTGGTAAGGCCAGGTATAAAAGGAATATGTTTATAAGAGAAGGCTACATTGCTCACAAAGCTCAGCAGCTGGAGACTGGAAAGATACAGCCAGATGAAGAGGACTTCTGTAGGAAACCCCAGCTTCAAACTCGAGATGAATTACTAGAGGGTAGAGAAAAAAAGATTGATTCAGGTAAAATCTTAACTATGTTATTCAGTGTAGCTTATTCTACCAGTTAAATGCTTGACATGTTTGACAGAAGAACATCAATAGGGTGTCAAAGGCCACAAGTGCTGTAATTTCTAAACATCTGATTAATGTTTTAACAGAAAACATGTATCAATACTATACAGAATATTATAATGTATTTTGGGGGTTGTGAGTTTTGGTTATTTATTTTTTGTCTGCAGCACAAAGAAGATTAGAAGAACTGCAAAGTGCAATAGGAAATGCAGAGCAACAAGTTTTGAAAGTAACAGGGGAGCTGCAACAACTGGAGGATGCTCTGGCTCAGAAAAAGGTATGTAAAGAAGTTGCTATATGAATAGCAAGGGAAAGCAGTGTTGATGGAGAAAATATAACTGGTTTTCTCCCATTCTTTTTTATAGGGGCTATTATATATATGTAAATCCATTTGTCATGCGTCAGGAAAATCTGAAGGGGTTTTGATAGCTTGTTTATAAATAAGCTGTCAGAGTTGCAGTGCAGTTAACTGCATCTAAAGAAGCTGTGGCTGCCCCATCACTGGCACTGTTCAAGGCCAGGTTGGACTAGGCTTGGAGCAAGCTGCTGTAGTGGAAGATATCCCTGCCTGTGGCAGGGGATTGGAACTGCATGAGCTTTGAAGTCTCATCCTACCCAAACCAGTCTGGTATTCTATGATTCTATGAAAGAAGATTCAAAACAATTAATAGATCATTTTTAGGCAACCTGTTGGACTAAACCATCTGTCTGGTTTAACTCTTAAAAATGTTCCTGATCAGCTGTATATGTCCAATTAAACTCTGTTATCCAACCTTCTCATGCTACCTCCAGATATTACAGGCCAACAAGGAAGGTCTTGAACAGCAACTGAGTGAAAAGATACGAATCCTGCATCAGCTACGCAAGGAAGCTTTAGAACTGGAAAAGCAATTGGAGAAACAAAAAAGAGAAATAGGGAAAAAAGAGAAAGAGCTCAAAGACTTGCAGAGTTCTCTTGCTTCTCTAAATCCTGAAGATCCAAGACATGTAAGTAAAACAGGTATCTGATTTTTTATATACTGCATATATTCATGTACTGAGAAAGGTGGTGAAAACTGCTTTAACAGATTAACATTAATTTGTTGTGCTTCTTTAATGAATTATATATTATTTTGCTATTTACCAACTTTTTTAGCTGTTACAGTTTGAAAAACAGCTCCTCCCATTTAAAAAGAAAATAAATAAAAACCAAAAACCCAACTTCGGTGAAACACTTGGGCAGCTCATTTTAAGTACAGTTGCTTACAACACGTTAAGAACTAGATCTTTATGCTCTTAAAAACATGTTCTGTGGATTCATGGAGACATTTTCTGTGTAAGAAATCCTTAACGCATCTTTTTGTAGAATCTGGCCTTAAAGATTTGTAAAGTTCAGTGTAACTGCTGCAAGGTTGTAGCTGACATCCTGCTTTGTCAGGGAGCTCTTGCATTGCCCCACAAGTCTGTTTGCAGGAGCTCAGCCTAGAAAACACATCTGGAGTAGCTGATGCAGCTGACCTGACTGAAGGGGCGAGAGCTGATACTAATATTCCAGCCAGTGAGATGCAGACAGCTGAAGGCAGCAGCAGTTTTGGCTTTACACTATAGGCCAACATCCTGAAAGTAGAATCAATTTTTAATAAATAGTTCTAATTCTGGAAAGCCTTCTATTGCCTTTTTGATGCTGTCACAGTCCTGTCAGTACTGATCAACTCAGCAAGGGCTCAGGGGACATACTACAGGTTTGGGGCAAAGCTGGATGATGCACTAAGAACTCTACTTTGATAATCTCATGTTCTGGATCTCCAGGGAAGCAAGAGTTCAGATTTCTGAGTTAATGGTGTGTGGGTACAGCAAACACTTAGAGAAACTTTAAATTCAATGAAATGGGATTACTTTTTGAATAGTGTTTTAAAAAGCTGTTTGATTTTTTTTTTTTGTAATAAGAGCTTTTCAGGCCAGCTTGATGCATTGAATTATGCAAAGAAATAATTTTGATGCCGTTTTCAGCAGAGCAAACACTTTACAAAATGCATACATATACATTAATGCATACATATACATTTAATGCACTTTCCCCGGGCCGCTCGTCCTGAAGGCTGCGGGAGGGATCCCGCAGGAACCGGCCCGGCCCTTCTCGCACGCCGCCCCTCGCTTCAAATCACAACACAGGAAGCGCTGACCGGGGCCAACCGCCCGCGGAGCGGGGAGCAGAGCCGTGGCCCCTCCGCACCCGCGGGGTACCTCGCCACTAGCGGGCTGCCGCGGGAGCCTTCGAAGCGCATGGAAGACCCCACTTAATCCCCTTCTGCGCTGAAGATACCGCTTCTCCATTCAAATGACTTCGAGATCAGGGGTGGGGCGTTTTGCAAATGGTCTCGAAAGAAGAAAAGACAAAGGCAAAGCTGTAAGTGATTGGGGTTTTCTAACCAGCGCTCTTGTGACATGCGGCAGCTGCAGCAAAATGACTCAGCAGCAACGCTCTGCTTGGGTTTTCCTTGCGGAATTTCACTTTTGAAAGCGAAACGGTAGTTTGTCTTTAACAGGGCAGCAAGTTGAATTGTACTGATGTGAATGTTTGAAATAACTTCCGGTTTAATACGCTCAAAGTGCAGAAAGTGCTGTTTTAGCCATTACTTCTCTTTGAGAAGCAAGTTTATAAGTGATTTTATTATCACAACTTGTATTTAACATTTCTACTGCTAGCTCAGTTTATTTCTTGAGGTGTAAGAAAAAGGAGCTGTCATGACAGCTTAATTCTGTATTTTCCAAGTTTTCTGGCATTTGAGTCGTTTGTGAGTGATTTCATAGCAGTGAGAAACAGCACTTTGTTGTGTGCATAACCAGCTTTTGTAGACAGCTAAAACAATCACCTGAATTCATACTAAATGTGCAAGTCCTTACCAAAGCCTGCGTGAGCTGTGGCTATGGTGTATTCCCCAGAAATATTAAAACACAACAAACACACACCTGCAAAACAAGACCAAAACAAAAGACCAAAACAGAACACACACACACACACTGCTTTAAGTAAATCTTAGTTGTAAACTTGGCCTGACTTGCTGGTTGTTCAGAGTATTTTCCTTCGGGTGGTGACCTGACATGTTCTGAAGCATTATCTGCTGTGAAGGCAATGCAGGATGATGGGATTAAAGCTTCTGGAGGAAATCATGTTTGTTCTTGACTGAAAGAGGAAATGGTTATAACAAAAAGTAAATGCAGGAAGAAAGATAGTAGCCATGAGTAATAGTTTATAAATGCAGGCCTTATTCTTCATGCCTGGGCAAGGGAGAGTCTGGTAACAATGCTGTTATTCAGGGACCCTATCTGGAATTCTGTTTGGGGCAGTAACAAGTAAAAATAACAAAACCAAAAAACCCAACCGCAAACACCACAACATAAGATGCACTTGTGACTTTTACTACTTGTAATAAGTCATTGCAGAACTGAGATTAAATACTGATTTAACACTTTAAATCTGTATTGGTGTTGTCCTGCTTTGCCTTTCCAACTGTTAATTTCCAGGCTCACCTGAAAGCTCAAAAAGCAAGTAAAGAACAGCAGTTTGATGTAATGAACAAACATTATCAACAGCTTGAGAGTCGCCTGGATGAAATGCTCTCTAGGATTGCAAAAGAAACTGAGGAAATCAAGGACTTGGAGCAGCAGCTCACTGATGGTTAGTTTTTTTTTTGATGGTATTTCTGCTAGTTAGGATAACATGACGGTTGAATTGAGGATTCAGTTTTGTTTATCTTTGTTTAAATGAAGTGTGTACAGAATGTGTAGGCAAGAGTTGAAAAACTGTTCTTAACTGATCTAGAAGAAGACTTTATCTGAGCGTTTACTTTTTAATATGTTCATTTGTTGTTTCTTTGGGAAAGGCAGTTTGCAGTTCAAAGCTTCAAATACAGGCATTTTGTGGTTGAGTTCCACTTACTTACTTGCCTACTGCAATATGTAATAACAACATCTTAAGAGGAATAAAGGGGGGGTTGTTTGTTTTGTAAATAAGTGTGGTTTCTTAACTGTCTCAAATTTGTTTTGCATTTCTGCAGGTCAAATAGCAACAAATGAAGCCCTGAAAAGGGATTTAGAAAGTATTATCATTGGATTACAGGAGTACCTGGAAAGTGTTAAGTCTCAGGCAAAACAGGCCAATGATGAATGTAAGGAGCTGCAGAAGGATAAAGAATCTTTGCTAGAAAGATTGGCAGATCTAGAGGAGGAAAGAAACAACCTGGAAATAGTTGCCATGGATGCAGAAAATATGAGAAAAGTAAGGCTTACTGTTGTGTTTCTTCCCAAATTCAGATACCTGGGAATAAACCTGAAAGAAAGAAGCAAATTACCAAATTGCAAATAGGAAAGCACAGCTCTTGGACAAAATAAATTTTGATGTGGAAACTTAAGGAGCTGTCTTAGCATCCTGATATGTTTTATGTAAACCTTAATACAGGGACAAATGTATATTGTTTTAAGCTACACCTTTTAACTTGAGCACAGATGTTAGTACAGTCTGTCACAGCTGTGCCATTGACCTGACCTTTGTATGTTGTGCCATCTAGCTTTAAGTTTTCATGTTCAGAGATGAGGGTTAGTGTGTCTGCTTTGATCTATCTGCTGTCACATTGATGATGAGTTCATGAGGCAATGTACTGTTTAAGAAATCCTGCCTCTCCTGTGTCTATACTTCTAAAATGAATGTAATATTCCAGGAAATTGCAATGCTAGAGAGTGCACTCAGAGAGCAGCAGGAAATAAATGAGTCTCTTAGAGAGGCACAAAGGGACATCAGTGCCTATGAGGCTGACCTGGAAGCACAGCTAAGAGACAGAGACGCTGAAGCCAGTCAGCAAAAAGAAGAATATGAAAGACTGAAACAACGTAGCCAGGTAAGAACTGAACTCTTGTGCTGCCAAAGGGATAGTCTGCTTCAGGATAAGAGACAACCAAACTTTCCTCCATATTGCATCTCTAGTGTGGACTTGCAAGTAATTGTTGGTTTAGGTGTGCCCCCAAATGGAAGGTAATATCAGTTTGCTAGGATTTATAGCTTTGCATTGAAGTAAGATACAGGTCATTTGGATGTAGAGAATATTCACCATAGTTAAAAGGAAAATAACAGTCCTCATTGTTTTTGGAAAGAGATAACTGTGCCTACAGCAGAGAAGTGACTCTAAAGTGATCCTGTGAAAGGAGCAGGTGAAAGACAGTTTGCCTTTGCTCTTTGTAGTAGAAACTGAGTTTTATAGCAAATCTTTTTATTTTATAATGTATTATAAAGTAACAGCTTTCTGCTGGGGAAGAACAACATATGCTTTAATTTGTATAGCCACTTTTATCTTGCTGTTGGAGATCTTAATTTGGTTTTGTGTATGACGATGTACAATAACTACTACCCTGCTTCAGTTTCCATTTGTTGGAAATCAGTGTGATAGTTTTCTTGCAAGATGTATTCCAACTGCACGTTCCAGACTGCAGCCAGAAATGGAAATGCAGAACAGTGTTCTGTCCCCAGGTTTCAGAAAAAACTTGGAAGGTTTCTATAGAACACTGATAAATGTAAATGTGTGAGTTACCTGGTGGGTAGGATATGCTCATGCTTAGGTGTGGATTAAGATTTACAGTACCAGCCATGATGATGATTTTTAGGAAACACAGCTATAATGTATAAATGGTGATGGGCTAATCTGGGATGCTTGGGGTTTTGTTGATTTCTTTTTTTTGGGCTGTTGTTCATATTATTGTAAGAAATACAGCTGTTTACTTGGGTGACAGGTTGGGTTGGGAGTGAGGATATTAATCTGCAGGTTTTCTGTGTTTGTAGATGGAATTGTCAGCCTTGCAAGCTGAACTTGAAAAAGAAAGGCAAGTGTTGGACAATGCTCTGACCAAAGCACAACTAGCAGAGGAAAAGGAACAGCAAAATTATAAGCTCCTTTCTCAGTTCAAACAATTGCAGGTGAAGTATTTGTTGCCTTTAAAAGGTTACCTGATACACAGTATGATTCCCTACTGCCCCAAGGGGAAAGTGATAAGGATTTTAAAGGATTCTGTATGAATTTTGTTTATCATCTTGAGTAGTATTTATAACTTTCCTGATTTTAATTTTCTTGTCCAAAGACCCTACACCATAGTCTTTTATCTATTTTGGATATTTAGATTGACCTTTGAAATCATTTCAGAGCTGCTCAGTTATACTGCAGAGAGATTGACTAATTGTTATATGTATCTTAATTTCCCACAAGCTTCTTCCAGTCCATATCAGTAAGAAACCTACTTGTATGAAGAGCTAAAAAACTGAACCAATACCTAAGGCAGATTTTATTGCCTCTGTTTGTGTTCTTGTTTGTTGTTTGTATTGGTTCAGGCCACACTGAAACCCATATTTTGTCTATTTGGGTTTTTTTTTTCAGGGAGACAATAATCTCCTGAAACAACAGCTTGAAGATGTTCAGAATCAGCTCAACCATGAGATTGCGAACTTAATTCATCCTGAGGAGGTCTTAGCTCGTATAAATGAACTCAAGCAAAAACTTCAGACAGGAGATGGAGGGATTAAGTGAGTAAAATAAAAGTACAAACAGTGTTAGATTTGCACATGTGAAAGTGGAGCACAAGCCTGATGAGGAGTGGTGCTGCACTGGAGTTAATGTACATTGGATGTCTTAAACTTGCACTACTGTAGTAGGCTTCGTTATTTCAATATCTGGTATCACAGTTTAAAATTGCTATTTCCTGTCTTGCAACTTGGATTGTTTCTCTTTCAGATGTCAGAATTCATCTGATGTTTTAGGTAAAAGCCTTGCAAATCTGCAGAACAAATTTAATGACATCCTTGCTGATGCTCAGAGGGAAAAAGAGAAAGCATGGGCTAGACAGAGAGAACTGCAGGAAGAAATGGCATCCCAGCAGGAAAAACTGGAAGAAGTACAACAGAAATACAGACAGGCATGTGTCAAAACAACAAAGCAGAATAAGACAGTTTCAGCTTTGTCTAAAAAAATGTAACTTGCAGCTGAAGGATCAAGTTTGGCACAGATGAAGCTTTGCTACCCTCCTTCTTTCACAGAAGTCTAATTTTACTTGTCAGAAACAAATCTGACAGCTCACATGAGAGCAGGATGCTGCTACTGATGATTGGAAACAGGAACACTAACCATTAGTGGAGTTTTGATTTTCCTGTTGTGCACAACTGTGTATCACATAGAAATTTTCATTATAAAGCAAATGTATAAGCAGGCAAAAGCTTCTGAAGAGGGAAAACAAATAATTGACAACTTCCATGCGGTGTGTACTGGGAAATTCTGGTTAGTGAAATGCATTGGCTATTCCTGCTTTCTTTTTATAAGTGTCACCAGAGTCTTCAAGTTCTTTTAAAACAAAAAACCCTACAATGCTTGCTTATACTTAGGACTGTTTTAAATCAGGTATTTGACAGGCCACATGTTCCTTTGCAACCTTTTGTTGACTTTTATTACATAAAGCTTGCAAAAATGTTGTGTGGAGGAGAAGGGTTTAATGTACACTAAAACTTGCATGAGCAGTCTCTAATTGTAGCTGTGTGATACGTGGAGAGACTCCCTTTTTGGTGTTGATGTAACAGCTGAGTCTGATTTTACGTTTTATTAATAGTCTTTATGATTTTTGCCTAATTATTTGATTAATTAGAATTTAGACTCAGTGATACATTTCAGAGGCAACAAACAGTTTAATTATAGGTAGAAAGATACAGCCATTAACCTTCTTGAAACATCACTATACCTACCACTACCAAAATAACTTGGTCACTTTTAAAATAAAATAGAGTGGCAAAGCACTTATTTTTGCTTTCTCTTTTGGTACAAAGTACACTTGTGGCTGCATTTCTCAAAGTTGTTTCTTTAAATCATTAAAATAGGGTGGCTTTTGATAGGAGGGGGGAAAGAAATCTTTTTGGCTACCAATTTTAACTTACTTCATTTGTAGGTTAAAGCTGAAAACAGGCAGAATAAGAACAAGGTCCGTCAGTTAGAGAATGAAATTCAGCATTTGCAGGAAAAAATAAAGAGCATGGAAGAAATTCAGGGCCTTGCTGACCAACAGCTCCAAGAGGCAGATGAAGAGAAAGAGACTATTCTTGCTCAACTGGAAGATCTGGAGAAAAGGGTAAGAATGAGTAAGGACAAGTCCTTGCACCGTGTCTGACTGCTCAGGATAAAAAAGATTCAAAATCATGTGAATGATTTTGCTTTCTGAGATCAAATACAGGAAGGAACACAGAGGTTAAATGTAAGAGCTTTCTTTTCCTTGAATGTTATTGGTTGTTCTTGCTTTAGGGTTTTATTTTCTGTTACTTATATGCATATAGTACAAAATGGGATACGTGGTGGTGGTGAAATGTCATCCCAATAGAAAGCTTTTCTTCCATGCTGCTTTTTACTTAAAACTTACAAATCCTTTTGTTTTCCTTGTTTCAGAAAAAGCTAGAAGATGCCAGGGCACAAATGCAGTTTGTCAGTCTGGATAAGGAACTAAAGGAATTGAAAAGAGCAATAATCACTTCAGATAAACTGGCAGCCACAGAGCTCTCCAGTGCTAAAAATCAGCTAAAGGCTCTTCATGGGACTGTGCTCAGAATTAATCAGGAGCGAGCTGAGGTAATCAACACTGATTATTAATTGCTTGTATGTGAGATGTGCTTTCTAATGCCATCATAATGGGAGCAGTCCTGGTGTTGTCTTCTAAATCGAGCTTCAAGACTTATGTCTGAATTTTCCTGCTGCACAGGAGCTCTTGCTTTCAACAGAGACTCATCTTGAAACATAGATGAACACCTGAGTAAATCTGTGTATGGACAGGCATTCTCACTGTGTGTAAGAAGCTGAAGGAGGCGCAAGATCAATCTTATTAACTGAAAGACAATAGATAAATGCATTGTTAGATAAGGTAGAAGAGCAAAAGAAAAGACTACAGAAGTTTCTTACGCTGGGAACCATTTTTGGCTACATAAAAACATCTCTGTAGAAATACTGTAAAGTTAAAGAAGAAACATGTATACTTTGCCAGTTTCTGGCATTCCAGAACGCACAGGTGCTGATGCTTATTAGTCAGCTTCTGCCAAAACTGCATGAGACACTTGAAAGCTTGTGAAGGATTCTTGCAAACTAAAGCTCAAACTAACATTTCAATTCCAGGAGATTGAGGAAGCCGAAGAGTTCTGTGCTGAGGCAGCTCGTGCAGCCCAGGACCTTGCAAGGGCAGAAGCTGAAATAGAATTGTTACAGCAGCTCCTCAGAGAGAAGGAAGAACAAGTAGGTTGCAGTGGTGTTTGCTCTGTATTATAGGAGGAGGATAAAATACATGCATTTTGCTGAACGAGCATTTTTTGTAGGGATGGATGGGCATGTTTAAAAAAGCTTTAGCACAGTCTGGTTCAAACTGAAGTGCTTTGCTTTGATTTAAACTTACACTTTAAATAGTTTCAGCGTGAAATGGAAAAAGCTGGTGAGAACACCGTCACATCAAGGACTCAGAAGTTTGAGATTGATAAATTAAATGAAGCTATGGAGCAACAAAGAGCAGAAATTGACCGTTTAAGATGGATGTTGGATAGTATTGGCACAGGTAATCTCTCTTTTCTCTCCACTTCTTGTGGATAAGCATGAATGGAGAAGCCTTCATTTTCTTCTCTATATTTCTCACTGTTTGGTCTGAGCAGATGTTGAGAGCTCAGGAAGTTTATTCTAGAACAAACTGTTCAGAATGCCTTCCTGCATACAGGATACGTGCAGTCATGAAGTCACTGTGATTCAGTGGATTCTCTGTATATGAAACAAACAGCAAAGTGCAGTCATGTGAAGTGTGTGGGTTTCTGCTTCTTCAGATATGAAGAATGGGGGAAAGGGAAGGTTGAAGACCAGCAGTGGTACAAGCACTCCCAGGTTTCTAGCTTTGCCGCTTGACCTGCTATGTCACCTTTGGAAATAAAGTGAAGACTTTCCTCAGTTTGAAAATCGGAATGACAGTGTGTTAGTTTTCATTAGTTTGTATTAACAATGCTTTTTCCAGCTATTTAGAAAACACTAACTGAACTCTGCATTCAGTTTATACTGCTCTAGAACATTGTCAGAGATCTGTATGTAAGGAAAAGATAAGCATCAGTTACCTGTCTATGAACTTGTATTCCTACAATCTTAAAATGACAGACTTGCACAGGGCATTGTGTAGCTACATCACTTCATGACAGAGTTTGGTTTGTTTCCCCTGGCAATTCAGTTTTCAGATATTGTTTCAGATTAACAGGATAACAAAGAGGGAAGAGCTGAATGCAGTATTTCTGACTTGATTTTTGCTTTAAATGCATATAAAACTGTGATTTTACAGATAACAAAGAAGAAGTTGACAATTTACAAGATGAAATTGCAGCACTCAAAAATGTGCTTTCATACCAGAATGATTACATCACCAGCATGGCAGATCCACTGAAAAGAAGGGGATACTGGTATTACATGCCATCATCACAGGTCAGAAAAATCCTATGATGTGAAAAGCTATTTGATATAAGAAAGTCCATTATAAACTTGATAGATATAGGAGGAAGTTCAGAAAAAAACACTGGCATATAAGAGAAATACTGAAACAACACAGCACAAGGTTCCCTGATAAAGCCTATTACTGTGTAGTGGGTAGGGATCTAGTGCCCATCAAACAATTCAAAATGCAGTACTGTAAATTCATTTAGGTTAAAGTTGAAAGGGGACATTACAGATAAATATTTCTTGCAAAACAGTATTTGTCTGAATTTAAGAGAAATATTGTTAAAATCTATTTAGTGCTTTCTTTTAAAGTAGCATCATGCGTGGAAGTGGAAGAAAGCAGAGTGTGTTTAGCCTGTTCCTGAAAAATCAGCTTTAAATATGTACAGCAGTTCATTTCACATGATTTGTCATTTTGAGGTTAACACATCCTGGTTTCTTCTTTAGGCTTCAACTCCTGCTTCCCACAGCACAAAAGACTCTGGAGTTTGTTTACTGTGTTGTGGCACATCCCCACCCAGGAGAGGGTGTGGTGAGGACAGGCACTGCAGGAAGGAAGACTTGCCCAACCAAGGAGGATGTTGGGTTTATTCACCACTCAGAAGCAGGTTGCACAAAGCAAATTCAGGTCAAGGTAAGTCAAGCCTCATGGCTCAGAATGTTTAGGAACAAACTAAAGGTGGGTTTGCTCAGAGTTCATGGTGAATTCTTTTATGTGCATGTGTGAATTATAAATGCTTATTACCTTTGAACTGATTATTCAGTTCAAGCATATTCATTGCTTTTTTGTACATTACATAGAATTTTAAATGTGCATTTGAAGAATAGATTATCCTGGAAAATTGATTTTTTTTTTTTAATTTTTTTTCTTTTTTAAAAGATAAAAGAGCAAAAGAAGAAAGTGAAGGAAAGGAAGAAACTCGTCTTCCCAAAGACCCCCACTTTGTACCACCCCCTGGTACAGTTATTTACACAGTCCTTCCAGATGGTGCCCCTGTACCTCAGGGAACTGTGGTCTATGGCCCTCCTCCTGCAGCAGCAAGTGGAGGCTCAGTCACTCCTGGATCTGTTATCTATGGCCCACCTCCTGTGGGAGCTCAGGTTGTTTATGGCCCTCTTCCTCCAAACTTCACTGTCCCACTCATTCCTGTTGGAGTGCTTCACTGCAATGTGCCTGAACACCACGATTTGGTAAGATACAGAGCTGTAAGCTGCAGGATTAACCACAGGCAACAGACTTATAAATAGATGAGGAACATCTTTTAACATACACTTTCTCAAAAAAATAGAAATGCAAAACCCAAACCCCTCATTTTCACAAGTTACATTAGTCCAGTTTGTGATAAAAAAGTCCCTGCTGGGAAGGTTCTGGATCTGAGTGAATTTGCTGAAGAGAATTGTCTGCCTTCCGTGTTAATAGTCTGGCCTTTGCTCTCTGTAGCTCCTCCTGTGTCTGAGGACTGAATTAGAGAATAGGTCTTCATTGTGTTGTTCTGTCTCCTGTATGTAGGAGAGTGAAGTCTCAAGGCTAGAAGACACTGTGTATTACTTAAAGTCTCGGAAATACAAAGATAAATGGTCAGAAGCAGCAGAACGTAAATACAATAAAGAGACGGAAAGATTGCTTCAAAATGTTGAGAAACTTCTGCATGAAAGGGAAGAGTTGGAATGTGAAGTAGCACAGCTAAAACAAGCTGCTCAGAAACATAATAAACGCAAGTAAGAACATTGCCCTAGAGTGCATTTCAAGTAGCCACATGGAAATACCTTTTTTTCTAATAAAAGTCAGGTTTGATTCATTTACAGTCAATGTAAATGGCCTGGGACTTCCAAGAGGTACCAGGCCTGTGGTATTTTGTATTTTAATTCCATGTCTTTCTTCCTGACCTTGTAGGGACTTTATTGAAGGGTACACGGACAACCTTATTGCAGAACTGCAGTTAGAAAAGACTCTTAAACATCATGAAGATATTGCAGATGAAATCGAATGTATAGAGAAGACCCTTCTGAAGCGACGAGCAGAGCTTAGAGAAGCAGACAGGCTACTTTCAGAAGCTGAAGTGGAACTTGAGAGCACACGAGGGAAAGTACGTAAAGCCGTAACTCTAAAGTGCAGAAGAATTTGCATGTCGGGTTAAGATTGTTTTAAGCAGAGGATTTTTGTTAGTTTAAGCAGTTTATTTTCACTTGGATAATCTGAAGCCTTTTAAAATGTATCTGTATGAAAATAAGTTGTTGGATAACCTGTGCTAAAAAAAGAGGTTTCAGTCTTTGCCAGAGAGGAGGAAGTTTTTCTGCTCTGGACAAGAGAGAAGAAAATATCCTGCTTTGTGTTATGGAGAGGAACAAAGCTCAGATGGAATGCCCAGGCCAGGAGGAGGTCATCTTTAGATGGCTAACCTGCAAGTTATGGATGTGGAAAGCTTAAGATGGGAATGTATTGTCTCAACAATCTTCAATTTTTGCTCTAGACTAAAGACACTATGCAGAAGTACAATCATGCCAAACAGTATTTGTCCTGTACTGAAGCTGAGGCAAAGGAGCTGGAGAGAAGGGCTCGGGAAATGGCCACTAAACTTGTGAAAGCAGATCAGCAATTAAGGTACACTTACACTGCTCTTGTGAACTGGTATCGAATGGGGAGGAAGAGAACAAGGTTCTTTCAAATATGAAGATGGTGCTTTTGGACAGGGAGAGCTGTTAAAATGTTAATACAAAAAGGCATAAATGCTTCTTTAGGTTATTACAGGCAGATACAAGAGATTTAGAACAGCATAAGAAGGAACAAGAAAGTATTTTGAAGGAAATCAACAAAATGGTGGCTGCAAGAGACTCTGAGTTCCAGTCATTAAACCAGAAGATAGAAATGCTAACTGAGAGGTGAGCATTCTTCATTTACCATAGACTGTATTAGATAAAATAAAGATGTCCTCCTCCAGTAAATTACTGCCTAAGGTATTTTTGTTTCTTCTGAGTCATGTTTTTATTCTCTCTTGTCAGTCTTCAGAAGCTTCAAGGAGATATTCAGGTTGCAGAAGGTAATGAAGGACATCACCTCCAAATCCTTACAGAAGTAGAAAGCCTGCTTCAAGTCAAGAAAACTGAACTGGAAAGAGTGAAAGATCAGGTAAGGCTCATCTTCACTAACTCTGGACTTCAGTTTTGTTTGTGGTAACAGAAAGCTGAGAAGAGTCTTCAGTTCTGAACTGCCTTGTCTGAAGAATTTAATTCTTGCATGTATTTTAATGTTGATACTTTGAATTATCCTTGTTTTGTCTCATAAATACGCTGCTGATCTCACTGGCATTTCTGCATAATAAACATTATCACAGAGAACTAACTCTGCAGTAATCCTTATTGCATTTCAGAATAAGAAAATTAACTCTCTGAGGTACAGGACTGTGCTGCCCAGATCAGAACTTAGTCTTTAGTATTGGCTTTATTATACGGGTTTAGCAAATGAAGCTCATTGACGGGATCCTTACACATGATGCAATTCAAGTAAACCTCTGGCAGGCAACAGTGCACCGCAGTTGTTCAGAAATAAAAGCCTCCAGATGCTTCTTGTGTTCAATTTCTACATTGTAGATCACTGCTCAGCAACAGGAGCTCTTGTTTCTGGAGGAACAGTTGAAGCAAAGAAGAGAAGAGCTCCATGTCCTTCAGGACTGTATTTCTCAAAAGAAAGGTGACCTCAAAGAAGCTCTTCGAGATGGAGAGACTGAAGCAAATGAAAAACTGCGTCAAATACGGGTAACGTTCCCAAAGGAGTTTTCAGGTCATTTTATCTCTGAACAGAAGTATCAAAAACATCCCATAAAGTTTCCACCAAGTGATGGTGTTATGGTCAGACTTGTAGATCAAAACCTTTGCAAGGTTACTCTAAATTGTCAATGAGCAGGACTTTAACCTAAATATTATGTATCTTTTGTTTACTTACACATTAACTGTAACTATAAACTCTGGATTAAACTGACCAGAATATTGCTGACAGACTGTTTTAATTCTATAAACTTCTATTTAAAGGAAAACTTTATTTAAAATGGCAAATAATGGCATTCCTAGTGACACTGATCTGTTTCCACAGGAAATAAAACTACTTCTGGAAAAGCTTCATGTTGAGAGGGAAGAACTGGATGTGCAGATGAATGAGAAAAGAGCACAGCTTTCAGTCATAAAAAAGGATATTGGAAACGAGGAAGAAAATCTTCAAGGAGTAATTGGGCAAGTTACCAAGCATAAGATGGGTATGTCCCTGGCCATACTAGACAGTGTTTTGTGCAGATTGGAAAGAAATGCTCTGAGCTTTTGGTTGTACATCACTGCAGTCTTCTGTTCCTCACTCCTAAACCACTGTGATTCTCATAGTTCCTACAGCACTGGCAGATGCCCTTTGCTCAAGCCTCGTGCTGCTTTGTGCTTGAGGTGGGAATTTTTCATGCCAGAGAAGCGTGAACAAATCTGTTGTCAGGACTGATCAGTGAAGTTCACACTCGAGCACTGTGTGGTCAGGAGACATCAACTAATAGTGATGCATTCATGGAAGAAGAATTAGACAGTGTGATGTGTGGGGAAGTGGAGAAATCTCCTTCCAAGCAGTTACATCCTGTTGGATTGTGGGAAGTATGAGCAGCAGCAGTTTGCAACTTGTGTATCTTTTCTGGAATACTTTCTCATGTTAATCAACTACATACTCTGTCCCAGACAAACTCCCTAAGGAACAGGAAAAGCAAGAGACCTACCAGCAATTTGCTGGTAGGACAGCGTCAGATGTAATACCTGGTATGTCTACCACAGCAATTGAAAACATGCAGAGTTGTGACAGGGATGATAGCAGTACCGTGTCCCTTGATGGCCCCTCGGTGCCTGTTTTTGCAAATAGAATACATTTGATGTGCTTGTAATAATCTTTTGTTTCTTTCACCTTTTCTAGAACTGAAACATGTTCTGGAAATGCTGGAGCTTGAAAACAATGAACTTCAAGGTTTGAAACTCCAACATGACCAAAAGGTCAATGAGCTAGAAAAGACTCAGGTCGCAGTTCTAGAAGTAAGTATTTCTTGTGTGGCTCATCTAGTCAGTGGAAGAAGAGTTCTGCATATTCTGTGGTTCTGTTCTGGATAACAGAGTCCCTACACTTCTAAATCACTCAGTTCCTAATCTGATTTCAGCTTATCACAGAAAAGTCTTAAGTCTGCTTAGCCCCTTTAGAATACTGGGATTTTTATAGTGCATATGAGAGAGGAGAAAAAGGCAGAAGGCTCTTCTGTGGCAGTGGAATGATGAATACTATTTTTTTAGCATTAGCTTCCAGAGTCTTTTCATCTGGATTCTATCTGTGGCCTCACTTGCAAGGAGTAAGTATGGAAGACTGTTTACTAACTCAGCTGGATGATATTCTTTACCATTAAGAGGTATTTTAACTCAGCTAGTCTCTTCTCTTTTGATGATTAAAAGACTGACATTGAGCTTTGCTACCAGTGGGTGGAGAGAGCTCTCAGTAGCTACAGGATTGTTAGCTCAGAGTCAGGAACAGCCCTTCTTCACTCAGTTGTGCAATTCCAGACAGACTAATGTGCTTATTCAGAGTGTATTTATAAGCTTACATAAGCAAATAGTACCTGCTGCTTTTACTTCTAAATGACTTTATCTCTTCCCTTTGTGCTCTCCCTGTGAAGGACAGGGAAGAGAAGGGAGTATTACCCCACTTTATAGTGGTCATCACCTTACTACATTGCCTGAGCATCTCACAGCCACTCTTCTAAAACCCCTGCCATGAAGGGATATGCTACTCTTACAGGTGGGGGAAAATGATGTTTAAATGAGGACTGAACAAAGAATTGACTTGTCTCCCACTCTTCATGCTCGTATTCACCATAACCTTCATCATAAATACACTGAAATTAATCTGGCACTTAAGCAGTTACAACACAGTAGTTACAGAGGGTACTCAAGCCTGTGTGTGATCTCTGTGAATGACAGGTTTTAAACCGCTGCAGCTACGGATGCTGTTAACTTGTTCTAGTTCTTGACCTTATGTGTTGTTCTCCATGCCTTCTTTTGTAGGAGAAGTTAAAACTGGAGAATATGCAGAGATTATTCCAGTGTCAGCAAGGGGAAGTAGCTTGGCAGGAACAACTGCTCGAGAAAGACCGTCAGGAAAATGAACATCTGGTTTCTCAAATGCGCACTCTGCAAAATAGCATTGAGGCTCTGCATAAAGAAAAGGAAAAGCTCGAGGAAGATTGTCACAGTTTGGAAAAGAAGTTGTCACAAACCAAAAGGTGTGTGTGTGTGTGGGATATTTTTTCCTGCAAAGATCAGAAGTGATGGGAAGTGCCTTGAATGTCTATAATTAAAGCTAAAGCTATAACTTTGAGGTGCCCAGTTGTACAGAATGTGCTGTTTCTTGTATGCTGTGGAGGTTTTATTTTAAGCATGTCTACAGCAGACTTACAGCAAATACTCAGCCATGGAGCTAGTGAATGCAGCAGCATTTGTTATGCCATGGCAGTGCAGTGAGAAGTGTTATGAAAAGCAGGGTGTTGAGACTTGGAACAGGACAGCTGTCTCGCTGTGACTACCAGGTAGTGTCTGCTTGAGCTGAGAGAACTACTGAAATGCAGCTGGTTTCTGGAGTGCTCACCAAACAAACCAGTGCTTCTAACAAACCAGGAGCATGTGTTCACATTTTACAGAGACTTGGCTGCTGCTGAAGAGAGCAGCAGGACTGCATTGTCCAGTGTAGAAAAAATGGAATCGGATGTTAAGAATCTGCAGCAGGAGGTGGATCTGCTGAACAAACAGAAAAAATCACTGACTGGAGACATTACTGTTGCACAGAAGGATCTTCAAGGTAAAGATCAACTTCTGGTTTTAAGCTGTAATACATTTTAAGAGAAACTGTGTTAAAAGACACACTTCGAGTGTACTGTATGATATTAAACACATCCAACATGCTCAGATATCTACAGGCAGAAAGGATTTAACATGTTGAAAAAATAGAGGTTTTAGAAACTGTTTCCCTATTTTTTATTCTTCCTTTCTGAGATGAGCTCATCTCCCTGGCTGGGTATTTACTGCACTTTGCTGACTAAAGTCTGTCACCAAATATTTTTCTAGATAAAACAGAACAAGTAGAAACACTGAAAGGAGAATTAACAGACTGCAGGCAACAGCTTCAACAAGCAGAACAGGTTAGTTTTAGTGAATATGTACTTCTTTTCATGTATTGGTGTGCAGGAAGGAGGGAGAAGATACTTAAAAAAACCCCAAATAAACAGCATCTTCTGAGTGGGTCCTGTTGTGCTAATTCTCTCAGTGGCTGGTTTAAATGGACAGTAATCTTCACTGGGATTAGGGGTGATCTGTTGTGTTCTGTCAATGCAGACCTTTTAGCCAGAGCTGTTACTCTTCCCAGCCAGTTTTCTCACCTAATTTTATGTCTTTATATTGCAGGATTTGAAAACTAACACAAGGCATCAGGATGAGTTGCTTAGAGAGCAGGCAACCCTGAAAGAAGATATCCTGCAGTACGTAAGGAAACATAAGGATTGCCAAGAGAGACAGAAAAAGAAGGAGACCCAATTGCAGCAGCTCCAGAAGGAGATTGAAGAGAAGGAAACAGAACTAGCCAAACAAGAAGCGGTAATGGCCCTGCTGACTTGTCTCTTTCTTCTGACCTCTAAAAACCAGGCAGTTCACAAATAATAGAGCAGTGCTTTAAGAAACACGAAGCCTCATTTTCAGAGGAACAGCAGCGAACAAAAAGCTTCAACATTCAGTTATGTTTTAGTGAAAACCAGGGTGTCCCAAGGAGGGACCGTGTCTACCTTCTGGGCAGGGTCACACTGATACCAAGACTGCTGTGCAGTCAGCAGTGGCTGTGGCGTGCAGGAAGGGCAGGGTGAAGGCTCTGAAGTGTTGTGTCTTGGCTGCTGGCGAGGAGATGGATTAGGACGGATTCTTTATAACTCTCTTCTGTCAGCAGCCAGGATGCAGCAGCTGGATGTAGTTCAGAGAACTTTTCATGCTGTTGATTTCTCTTGGTAGATGTGCAGCCTGTGGACAGTACCTGCAATGATACAATGGACTGCAAGGGAAACTAATCCCAGTTCAACTCCAGCTGTGTACCGTAACACCAAAACTAGGCAGAAAATATCCAGGGCTGCTTTATCCTGAAGTTTTCTTTTGGTTTTGGGTGGATCAATATTGGCTACAAGCTTTTATTTTCTCTCCTATGGTATTTCTTTGCAAAGCCCATCAGCTGTTGATGAAAAGTTGGGCTTAATCATATATTCCTGTAGTAAAATTAACTGAAGTTGGCTGAGCAGTTTCATCAAAGCATCAACCAAAAGAACTGAGGGAGCTGCATAAATAAGAAAGGCAAGGAAAACAGATGAAACTTGTCAGGAGGGAATGTTCAACTACAGTGCTTCCCAGTTTAAGCTGCTTCTACTTCTGTAACGTCTTTTGGTGGTGGGATTGGTTTTCATGGAGTTGGTACTAGTGAGGTGCTGTTTTTCTTGGCAGATTCTTCTTCGCCTCAAGCAAAACTCAGAGCGCGAAGGGAAAAAGCTGGAAGAATGTACTGCTAAAGTGAAGGATCAGAAAATCCTGCTGGAAAAGGAGCTGACAGAGCAACAAGTGAAACTGGAGCAGGCAATAGCAAAAGTCCGGCTGGCAGAGGAGAGCCTCGGCCTGCTGGAAAAGGAGGAGTCTCGATGTGCAGCACTTGAAGAAACTGTCAGGAAAAGCAGTAAGAGTCATGGCACAAGTAAATTGTTACCGTCTGGGGGCTCTGAATGTCATGAAACCAACAGATATTTGTGTAATTTCACTTGCTTTCTAATGGAGCACATGGATTGACTCCTGATCCTTGACTTGCTCAAAGAACTGAAATTCTAAAGCCAGCCATGTTGTGTCCCCTCTCGCCTTGTGTCAGTGTTTGTACAACCGCTGCTCAGCAGATTGTGTTTCAGACGTGTCTGATGTGATGCTGAGATACTGAACGTTTCTGCTAATGGGGATTGTCTTTAACAATGTTAATTACAGAACATCAGCTCGCAGACAAAGAATTTCAATTACAACAGAAAAATAGAGAAATACAGTCTCTGCAAAAAGAACTGGAAGTCTCCAAGTCTGAGCTGAACCATCTGCAAGATCAGGTAGCATCAGAGAGGAGAAAGGCAGGGAAGAAAATCTTGAGTCTGAAAGAAGCAATGCAAATGCAAAGGATGCAGTTTGAAAGAAGACTGCAGGTAAGTCCTGGCTGAGGGAGAATGTTTGGGGATTCAGGTTGTTTTTAAACAGCAAAATGACAGAACACCCGTTTTTACCATAGGAGGAACAAAGTTGATGCATTAGCTGCATGACTTGATAGAACCTGGCGCAGCTGCACTCTGGTGTTTCTAGATTGTGCTGCAGAACCTCTCTGGTTACTCCTATTTAATGCTGTTTCTATCGTCTAACTTAAAGTTGTGTTCTGTGGGTTCTCCTGACTCAGTGTGCTCTGGTGGATGCTCACAGTAAAAAGATCTTTCTGCTTTTCCTAGGAACAAAAGCATGAAAACAGCTGTTTGCAGAGTGATGTAGCAACCGCTGAACAAATAGTACATGGTAACTGTGAGCAAGCCAAGCGCCCTACTATGGACCTTGACCAGATCCAATGGGACTACAGGGATCTCCAGTCCCAGGTATACCTTAGTAGCTGAGTACAGGTGGGTTTGAGGGAAAGCCTGGTTGTCACACAAGTTATACTGTACTGGTTTTGAATCTCCTCCTCCCTGCTGTGTCACAGTTGGCGTCAGCCAGGAATTCAGACTCTTGCTCCTGTTTACATTAAGGTTTGGTTATAGGAACTTGGCATAACTGGAATAATAATTTATGCAAATCACTAAATGTTACCAATGTTCAGAGCTACTCAGTGGCACTTAACAACTTGTCAAGTGCCAGCCTGGGCCAGCAGTTGCTTCTTTTGATACTTTAGTATAAAAAGGTGACTGCATGTTATCTGACTGCCTGTACTTTAATAAAGCCTTTATAAATTGTTTCTAAGTCCTTTAAGAATGTGTTTCTAAAACACAATGGTGATGCTGTTCTGTGGCGTAGGTGAAAACTCAGGAAGACCTGGAAAACAGACAAAGAGAAATGGAGAATGCAGCAACATTACTTAAACTGGAGGTTGAAGATGAAATTAGGACAAGGTTTAAATCTTCAAGCCCATCTTCTCTAGAACCATGGGACAATTCAGAAGCATCGTCTGAAGCAGAGGGAAGTCTGCACCGTGAATCCGACACCTCAGAGGTTCTGTTTGCTGCTGCTGACAAGAGACTTTTCTCACTGGAAGAGAAGTTGAACCTTTCTAAAGTCTTCTTAATGGTAAAACGCTTTCAGGAAGCATCTGCTGCCCGTGTGCAGCTCTTGCTGCTGTGTGGTACCTGCAGCTGTCGTGCTCGTTCCTGAGCGTGCTTTTGTTTCCAATAGGATGAACAGTGGCGTGGGGAGGCTCTTCGAGAAAAGCTGCAGCAGCACGAAGATCGGCTGAAGGTGGCTCATCCCATCTCCTCCCTGTCCCACTAACTCCTCCCTTGGGTCCCCCCATAACCCACATGAGGATCCTTCTCACACACCAGCAGAGCAGCTCTGGGCCCCTGACGAGCCACAGAGTGCCTCTGGGTGGGAGCAGTAAGAGAGAGCCTGGCACCTGCATGCTATAGCAAGAGGAATAATTTTAATTAACAGTTAATTGGATTTTTGAGTATTCCAACAAGATTCCCTCATTTACATCATGCTGTGGTCTATTGGCAATGGGGCTGATGACAGTTCGGGAGCACCCACAATCAATATAAGTACAGGGGGTGGCCCAGTTCAACTAGAACATACTTGTTGCTCTCTGGGCAGTTAATGACAAAGGCTCTGGAAATGGAGCTGCTTTCTCACTTGGGAGAAGGCAAACTATGTAATTTGCAACCCCCTGCCATCTGCTTATGGGTTGGGACTCTCAGTGCCACCCTCCTGAGGGCCTGGCTTGAAGGCCATCAGCCTTTTTAAAATAGACGTGAAAATTACACTGCCTGGGAATAAACAGAAGTAATGATTGCTTTAGGCTCGGCTCCGCCAGTGCATGTCCAAGCAAGTGGAAGTGTTAATCAGAGGAAAGCAGCAAACCGAGGGCACCCTTCACAGCTTGAAGCGCCAGGTTGATGCGCTGGACGACCTCGTCAGCAGCACTGCTTCAGATTCACTGTTCCCAGCCCAGAGCTCGAGCCTGGGACCTCCTCACGATGCTCTGAAACTGACAAAACCTCAGGTAATGCTCTGCTCTGTGCAGGAATTGTGGGTTTGGGTCTATCACAGCCATATGCCCATGATCTTATGAAGCACAGCGGGGGTTTCTGAAGGTGGGGGTGATTGTACTGTACATTTATTTACTCTGGCAGTAGCCAGCTCGTTTGAGAAGGGTAAGTGCTACACAGAATCATAAATGTGTGGGAAGGGACCTCAAAGCTCCTCCAGCTCCAACCCCTGCCACGGGCAGGGACACCTTCCACTACAGCAGCTTGCTCCAAGCCCCTGTGTCCA